>RJWT010019298.1:0-18471 GCA_004365215.1 Cuniculus paca
CACTGACCTTGCAGGTCTAGGGCCAGTGGTCTGATCATCTGTTCAGAAGATAGCGGTACCCAGTGCAGCATCTAGTGGGGATCTCCTTCTGAGGGTGGTAGCCATTGTTGATTCCCTATTGTCTTGTTTTGAAGTCCTCTATCATTTTCATTGTTTTGCTGGGTTGGGTTTTGTTCAGTTTTGTTTTGTTTGATTTTGTTATATCCAATGGCATGAGCAACTATTTAAAATATAGCAAGATATATTATGGTAGTCATTTTGGATTTACTGTTGTCTTGTTTTGAAGTCCATTATCATATTCATTGTTTTGTTTTTACTGTTTCTATTCTGTTCTGTTTGACTTGTACTATGTCTGAAGGAATCTGCAGCTATTTTGAAGACAACAAGAGGCATTATGGTAACTATTGTTGATTTTGTATTGTTTTGAAGTCCTGTGCCACTTACAGTGGTTTGTTTTGATTGGTTTTATTCTGTTCTATTTTCTTTGGTTTTATCCTGTTTAAAATTAAAAAAAGAAAGAAGGAAATAAAAGGTATACATATTACCTGGGGATTTAGCCCAGCAGTTCAAATGCATGTCTAGTAAGCGCAAGGTTGTGAGTTTGATCCCTGGTACAAAAAAAAAAAAACTTTAACACATATTAGAGAGGAAGATTCCTATCCTATGGAATCTACAGAAATCTATTAAGTGAATTCCATAGGATTCAGGACATAAAATACACGCACAAAAATCAAGTCCGTGTCTGTATACTTGCAATAAACATATAGACACTGAAATTAAAAGTAAGGTCAGTGTTAATTTACGATCATTAAAAAACACCTTTAAATTTAACAAAATATATAATTTTCAAAAACTTGTGTACATTTTAAAGTATATATTATACAGAATAATGCATATTTTTTTATTTTCATACATGTATTTAGCACAATTTGCTTGTGTAGGATTTTTATGCTGAAAGCTACACAATATTGAGGAAAACAGAAGATGTAAATGAACGGAGCAAAATACCATCCATCATTGAAAGAGTGCACAGTAAAGATGTCAAGTCGCTGCTGGCTGAAATGCAGATTTAGCAGAGTTTCTGTCCTAATCCTAACCCGACTTACAAGTTTATTCTAAAATACGTATGAGAGGCAGAAGAAGCAGTGTGGTATTGGTTGAGGCTCTCACATTCAGGACAGGGAATCCAGGAATAGACCCCATAGGACTACACGCCCCTGATCTTTGGTACTGAGGATGCCCCCAGAGCCTTTGTACTGAGTTGTGCCCCCAGCCCTCCTTTCCCCTACTTTTTTTTTTTTTAATTTTACATTTTGAGAAAGGGTCTTGCAGAGTCACTGAGTTGTCCAGTAGCCTCAAACTTGCCTCAGTCTCCCAGAGTGCTTGGGGTATAAGCATACACTGGCACCACCATGCCCAGCTTACTCCTCTGATTTTTGACAAAGGTGCAAAAGCAATTCAGTAGGGAAAAACCGCCTTTTCAAAAATTGGTTGTAGTGTAATTGAATATTGATAGGCCAAAAAATTAACCCTGACCAAAGTATCATGTTTTATCTAATTTTCTTTTTTTTTTAATTCTCATAATGGATCACAAATGTAAATATAAAAAATAACGCTTTTATCAGAAAGTTGTGAGAACAAATCTTTAGGGTACAGGGTTAGGCAATTATTTCTTAAGATCTAATGCCAGTTCACAGAAGGAAAAGTTGGTAAGTTAGTCTTCAAACATTTTTACAAGTTTGGGTACTCTTTTAAGAGGATGAAAAGCCAAGCTACAGGGTGAGGAAGTATTTCCAACCACAGATATGGCAAAGGATTCATATCTTGAGTACATAAAGAATTCCTGAATTTGAAAGAGTCAAAGATATTTCACAAAGATGATATACAGATAGCGAGGAGGCGTATGGGAAGATTTCAGCATCCTTCATTAGCCATTAGAGAAAGTCAAAGTGAAACTGAGACTCGATCCCACTGCCCCGGTGTCCTAATGCCTGGAGAAACAAGGTCAGCCCGGAATACTGGTGTGGAAGGAGGCAAAGCTTGGTGCACCCCGCATTGTCAGTCCAACATCACACAGTGCTCAGTCTTACGACCACCTGGGTGTTTCTCCAAAAGCTTAAGTATGCAGCAGCTGTACAGCCAGCAGTGCACTCGAGCGCGCTGCCCACACCCAGCAGATGACCTCCTGACACAGGATGACCTGCAGCAGTCTACAAGCAGCGCTGGCCGGGAAAGGCCAGTTTCCACTCATATCCTATCATCCCATTCCAGTATTACTCCGTTTATGTATTGGTTTTGAAATGACAGAATTTCAAGATGAGAAGAGTTGTCAGTGGTTAAGGACAGGTGCTGGGGAAGTGAGTGGTTATGAAAGTGCAATGTAAAGTGAAAATCTTCCACTTCTGGACTCTCAGCAGTCTGTTCATGACATTGTATTGTAACTTGCTGTGATACTACCATTGCAAGAAGTTTGGTTGAAGGATCTCAGTTGTTACAATTGCGTGTAATTCTATAGTGGCCTCAAAAAAAAATTTAAGGAAACATGGATGAAGTGGAAGGTATTTTTGGTGAAATAAATGACAGTGAAGTAGAAATGTATTTTGTAAGTCTTTTGAACACCAAAATTAAAAAGTTGGACTTAAATCTTTAGATTATAAGAACTGCCAAAAAAAAAAAATCCTGACTGCAGCTACAACACAAAACAAATGAACAGAGTCACTCTTCACAACATATTGGGTAAATTGTTTTACAGATAATATGATATATAGCTTGTGACAGTCTTCCAGCAGTGTCTTCTAAAATATATTTGGAAATTGATTTAAAGAAAGCCTTAAAATAGAATTGGGTTGCCTATATATTAATGGTTTTAAGATTAATTGCATTACAAAACTACCTGTTACAGCCCAATTTGTTGATGTTAAATCCTAAAACTGATCCTATCACTGGAACCACAACTTCAGCAGAGAATGGCAGATAGACTTTAAAAAAAAAAAAGTGTACGTTAATACCTAGGTGTTGCTTGAAAGTACATTTTCTTGATCTCCAATTATAGTTTCCCATTGAAATAACATTACAAATAATGGCAACATTTCTGAGTCACAGCACTCTTTGAGAGTCTGAAGAACATTTGTGACTGTATCCTCAGGTAGATGAACCATCTACCGTATTTTTTCAAAGAACAAAGTTCACAGACCACCTGAAAGCTGTCAGGTCTGAATTCCAGTTTTAAAGAAGTTGCATCAGAAGGAAGTTTCAGCATACTATATGATTAAATTCAGTGTAATGTATAACTTTCTAACACCAACTACCTAATGATCTCTGTTTGCTTGATAGTTTGCCTATGGCAGCCACCACATGGAATCAAAAAAGGATTTTTAAAAATATTCTATATTTGTTGCAAGAGGCTTATAGTCTAGTTTAAGAAGCAAGCTATAATTTTGAAATAATAAATTATTAGAAGTTCAGAAAGGTTGGCAGTTTCTGCTTTTAAATTCAGGGCATCACAGCTTATATATATCGCCCAAGAGGACATTCTTGTAGCCAGTGTGGCAAGCCCCTTTGGACATGGGACTAAGTGATAGCAAGTAAACTTCTTTATGAATAAATATCATGAAATAATAAAGTAAGTTAGGTAAGCTGAGATCATGTATTATCAAGAAACTAACTCAGACTTTATGATGGACCGAGCATAATAGAATGAAAACAGATACAATCAGAACTTCCATGGGGTTTACTGCCTTAAACAAAATACATATTTCAGAACTAGAACAGCTCCCTGTGGCACTAGTATGCAAATCTAGGTTTTGTTGTAGGTGCATGGAATAGGGTATATTTATTGTGCCAAGAAGTTGATCTTGAACAAGTTACTTAGCCATCTTGAGCCTCAGGGTTCTCAGCTGTAAAGTGGGACTATTAACAGATTGTATGATAAGATATTGGGTGCAAAATTAATAGGAACACCATAGATTATTGGTTATTAGTTGAACAATCTTGATGAATTAGGATACTCCAAGCAGAAGTTTTAGGAATGGAGCACAGTATCAAGAAAGAATAAATGAACATTCCTTTCTCTCGAGATAGTGGGACTTGCCTTACCAGGGTAAAAAGTTGCACTGAGAAATAATAGGTGCAATTGCAAACAATGTATAACACCTTTTTAAAAATTGTCACTTTTATAATTTTCTCAATTAGTTTCAAGTAACTTTTAATTGATGGTGGCTTAATATGGAGCAATCTTTCAGAAAATAAAAACTTTGCTTACTGACTTTTATTCATTACCTTTTCAGAGATTGGAAATGCTTATGCAGTTTTAAGTAATCCAGAGAAACGAAAGCAGTATGACCTGACCGGCAGCGAAGAGCAGGCTTGCAGTAACCAGAGCAATGGCAGGTTTAACTTCCACAGAGGATGTGAGGCGGACATAACCCCGGAAGACCTGTTCAATATATTTTTTGGCGGTGGATTTCCTTCAGGTACTTCCATATTAATTAAATACCACGTTTCATGAGGGTAAAGACCCTCACTCCTGTGGACTATTCAGAGATACTTCTGCTTTCTCCCTTGCACTTCTCACTGGTTAGGGTCCTGCAATGCCTTTCCTGGAAGGGAGCAGAAAAGCGATAGCACCGTTACTTTTCCATAGCTTCCTTTCTCTAGAACATATTTTAATTAAAAAACAGTTGAAGCATACAGACACTGTATTTTATCTAAAGCTGAAGAAAGGCAGTCTAAGCAGGAAATCCAGTGCGATGTCTTAGGTAAATAAATGTGGTTACAATTACGTGGCATCCCCTACGCCTGGATGACAGACAGGTGTTCTCTAAATTCCTGTAAATATTTTATTAATGACATTATAGGTTGCTCTTTCAGATGGATGTGGAAGTCCTTGTGTTTCTAGTGAAATAGTAAAAAGTCTGCTGATAGTTAATAAAGTTGTGGGGATTTTCTTATTATATTGAGAAACACATAATTTCTTGAACTAGGCTCTCATGGCAAATAATGCAGTGACATCTCTGCATGGCTCACATGGTACCAACACTGGTAGCTTTCCAACCCACCTACATTTACGGTGACTAGTTTGTGTAGAAACTAACGCTCTTTGGGAGTAGTTCCTCCACAGCAGTTAAAACGGTAGTCCCAGGTGTTAAAGTGGCAAGTTAAACATGCTGTTCAAAGTTAGGAGAGTCTTTATGAATGAGAATGTAATTTGGCCTAGGGGTCCTTTCTGAATATTAATGATTGCAGTCATTGATGGGACATAATGCATACATAATCCTTGAGGGATAGAGGATATATAACTATAAATTAATGTTTGAAACTATAACCTGAGCTTTGATATATTCAAATGCATAATTATTATAAAAATTATTAAAACTAGTAATTTTGACCGACAATATGCTAAGAACAATCAAAATCTTATAGGCAATAGTGAATTTTTTTTTTCCCCAATGACTGATTTGCTGTCCTTTGCTTGTTATAACACAGCTTACTTTGTCAGTGGTGGCCATTTCTGGTTTGTCAGCTTATCTGAAATGAAATATCCATCAGCAACTGAATGTTTGAATAAATTGTAGTCTACCCATACTGTGGTATATTAGATAGTTTGAAGAATGAACTAGCGTGCTATCCTTTGAGTTTTAGAGATGTTTGTGATTTATTTAAGTGTAGAAACCAAGGTTGCAGAGTAAGAGCAGAAGGTTTGTAAACACAGGAAAGTCCTCTGTGTGTGCACTGCTGCCAAGGCGCTCGTGGGTCTCCCCCAGGGAGGAACTGTACCTTGCTGAAAAGGTCAGAGTGTCTGGGAAGCGACATCCTGTTTCTGTCCACTTTTCCCACCCAGAGGAGAGGACAGTTAATATTCACTGCTCACAGTACACATTTTATTTTAATAATTTGTTAAAAGTGTAAAAGAAAATGTGACTTTTCTGATCACACTTGCTCTCCCTAACTTAACCTTGCTTTTAATTTTGATTTGTAGGTAGTGTACATTCATTTTCAAACGGCCGAGCTGGTTATAGCCATCAACATCAGCATCGACATAGTGGACATGAAAGAGAAGAAGAAAGAGGAGATGTATGTTTATGCTGTGATTAGAAATCACAAAATGTCAGCTTTCAGCCCATGAAAAGCAATTGCAGTTGTCTAAAAGTTGTTTCAGGACTAACGAGATTTCCACTGGCAACGTGTACAGTAGAGACTAGAAACCCCTTAGGGGTGGGGGGTGCGGGTCACTGTGAGGGGCTGGGCAGTGTGACAGCAGATTTGCTATTCTGGGTTCTACTGAAGACATGCCTGTACTCTGCATGTTTTAGAGTTACTTTTTGATCCTAAAAAAAGAGAATACTGAAAACTTAAATGAGAAGTAAGTCTGCTTTGTTCTAACTGTTCTAACAGTTATACTCACTTGCTATAGGTGTGAGGTGGAAAGATAGCAAGAAAGGGCACAAGGCTAGAAATTAGAAGCCTGGGCTTCTCCTCGCCCCATGTCCCCGTCCCAGCCAGTGGGAAGCAGTGTCGCAGGTGTGGCTTATTGGTAGCCTGTCTCTGTGCCGGACAGGACAACCCCTGCGAGTGCAGAGCAGGGACAGCCCGGAAAGTGCTCTCCAGTCAGTCTGCCAGTGCGCCTGGAATGGTGCGTTCTTGGGAGTCACCTCTGGAGCCTGGCGTGATGGGCAGATTCGAGAGCCGAACTAACTAGGGGATCCCAGATGCCCCTCCTGTGTCTTAAAAATGTATGACAACTGTTGCATTATTGACAATTGTGGTTACATTACAATTGACTATTCTTTGATTATTTTTTTATAGGGAGGTTTTTCTGTCTTTATCCAGCTGATGCCCATAATTGTATTGATCCTCGTGTCATTGTTAAGCCACTTGATGGTCTCTAATCCTCCTTATTCTTTATATCCCAGATCGTAAGTAGCTAAGTGAAGTTTTACAAAAATTAATTATTGCTGTTTCTTATCTAGCTTTCTTAAAAGGGCCTGTGCTATTTTGTACTTTTAAATGCCAAATCTTTTACTATGTGTGTGACAAATTTAAAAATCTCTAATTTTTGAAATAGCTACATAAGTGATAAAATGTGTTTTATGTTATTACTTTATGTTTTCCACTGTGTGTAAGCACAGAAGTGCTATATTTGAACTTGACTTTGATGTGATAGGTATTGTGTTGACATTAAAGACAAAACTACTTTAAAAGACAAAAGTACTTCAAAGACAAAAAGCATAATTGATCTTACATAGCTTTGTGTTCTTACGTGAGAAATGACTTCACTGAGAGGTCAGGACATAAAGGAAACTTAATGCAACAACTTTAAGACAATGAACATGAAGGAAACTGTAAAACCATACTGGCAATGATTTTATAGTATTAAAAACAGGATTCCCTAAAGTAAGCATAACATTTTATTTTTTCCAAATAAAACTTATTGGCTAAAAATTGAGAGAACTTTATAAGAACATACTATATTAAAAGTATGTTTTCGAATGACATGAAATTGTGGTTTTAGACAATTTGAGACAATGTAAATATTAATACTTTTAAATTATTTTTATCTTGTTATCTTGGTTTGTGAGGGAATATTAGAAAGTCCAATTTTAACTAAAAATAATTATGCATCTTTTTCACAGTGGATCAGGGCAAACTATTAAAATGCAGACTGAAAACTTGGGAGTGGTTTATTATGTCAACAAGGACTTTAAAAATGAATACAAAGGAATGTTACTACAAAAGGTAGAAAAGAGTGTGGAAGAAGACTATGTGACTAATATTCGAAATAATTGCTGGAAAGAAAGACAACAAAGTAAGTTGATCAAATGTTAAGCTTATTCACAGTGTTTGTGATTGATTCCTGTAGATTTTCCTACTTGTGGGTGTTCTGGAATTACACAGGACACAATCAAAGCTGTCTTTTTTGCAGCCGGCCTCTGTCTGAAGATTCCTTCCTCCCTATGGACTCAATCAGTCACCAGTGGGAAACATTCAGAGGAAAATTGCGTTTGTCCTGAAAATGCATAGACTTTGTTTTTTTTCCTTTTTCTTGTCAGGGTTCTCCAAACAATACAGTAAAACAACTAACAGCATAGCATTTATGGAATATTAGTATAACTAATACGCAGCTAGAATATAGAGAAGGATGTGGATGGGTTATATCAAACACTGTGCCTTTTTATATAACAGACTTAAACATCCTGGGATTTCTTTTTAATCTCAGGGGGTCCTTGGGCCAATGTCTTGTGGCTCCTGAGGGATACCTGTAATAGGTTCTCTGTGCATGTGGTCGCACACAGCAGTTGGCACACAGTAAAGACTTAATGACACTTGTGTCACTGCTGTTATTAACATGTGTTTGGTTGATAAGTGAGTATCACTGTTCAAGTACAGGCCCTGGAGTTGCCACACAAGATCCCAACTCTCAATGCATTACTTAGATTTCAGTTCCCTTATCACTAAACATGGATCATAACAGATAATATGTGGAAACCAGGCATGGTGGCACGTGTCTGTAATGCCAGCACTTAGGAGGCTGAGGCAGGAGGATCACCAGAAGTTCTGGGCCAGCCTGTGCTACATAGGGAGTGCAAGGCCAGCCTGGACTACAGAGTGAGATCCTGTCTCAAGAAAAACAAAACAAAACGCAGGCAATATGTGGTTAGCACTTAGTGTCATGTCTTGTGCTAGAAGTATTAATATTAGTATTTATTTTAATTATGATTTTTAATTGCAGTCTGGGCAATTAAAAATCATTTTGTTTGGCATAACCTAGTTTAATCTTTCAACTATCTGGCAAGTCATAATGAAATAGTTGTCATGGACCCTTCAGTACGTGCTCTGTTCGTTCATCATATTGTCTGCAATTAAATTGTACACGTTTATGTATTTGTTAAAGTTTCTACCACAAATTTTCATTGTTTTTAATCATTCATCTACAAAATAGCTTTCTTGTATTAAAAAATATCAGTGAAACAAGACACAGTTCTTTGAACGAGAGGAAAGAGACAAGACCTGAAAACAGTGTCATCCTTCATTGGTTCTTTGCACGGAGGGGTAAGGAGCGCCCCTTGTGGCTGTCGCTGGGGCAGTCGGGTGAAGTCTGAGTGTGCAGACCATCAGGCTGACTTCTCCCTGATAGTTCTCTGAGAGACTCTGTTTACTCAGGGGAACACGTGAAGTCATAATGCCTGCAACTCACCCTCTGTAAAAGCCATAGTCATAGTCTTGCTTAGAGATAGAGAAGTACAACAAACTTGACAAAAAATGTGGAGAACAGTCAAACATGGTAAAGAATTTTAGGGTGTTCATTGTGTTTTTCTTAATTTTTGTGTAGTTTTGAAATTTTTCAAAATGAAGTTTAGCAGATTCAGTACGTTTCTGGGCTGGGGCCTCGAGTGGTGGAAAGTACAGAGAACTCCATGCATCAGTTCATTGACTAGTATGTCCTTCCTGTATTAGGGTGGGATTTTCCTCCTTTTTCTTCTTTGTGATGTTGGAGAGTGAAGCAAGGGCCCTGCACTGCTAGGGAAGTACTCAAGCGCTGAGCCGTACCCCAGCGCTGAAATTGCCATGTGTCATAAGTTAAAGTCATAAAATGATTGTTGATCAGTGCATGTGCTTTTGCCAGGATTTTTCTGTTTTGGAGTTACTTCTAAACCTTATTGTATAAAATGGAAAATAAGTGACTTATAAAACACAAGCAGTAATTTGAAATACACAAATGGAAAGCTAGGCTAGGAATCGCACATTAGGATTTGAATCTAGACTCTGTCATTCATTAGCAGTATAAACTTTGGTTTATTAACTCTGAGGTTTTAGAGTCATTGGCAAATGGATTGTGACAAGAACATTATTTGTAAGTACAGGTGTAGAGTAATATTGATTGAATTGTTAATCCTAGCCAAAAAAAGATTGAGTAAAGATTGTTTCTGCAGATAAAATACTACAATTTCACCTGCAAGTCTATTTTAAATGTGGTCCTGACTGATATATATAAACCAGATGGCTTCTCCTTTGGCAATTATTTTCTATAAAGTAACTTGATTCTTTCCTTTTCTTGTTGTCTTCTCTAAGTACCCCCACCCTTTAGCAGTGTTAGTAAACGGTAAAAGGCTTGAAAGTAGCTTCCCTAAAGAGTTGGGATGGTTGGTTGGTTGGTTGGTTTTTTTCTTCTTCTGAGCTAGCATCTCCCTATGCAGTTCAGTCTGGCCTTGAACTCACCGTGTAGCCCAGGCTGGCTTGAACTCACAGTGATCTTCCTGCCTCAACCTCCCAAGTGCTGGGCTTACAAGGTGTGCACCACCACACCCAGTTAAGCATTTTGATTGGTAATCCATAGATTGCTTTTAGTAATTCAAGAAAGCCTCAAACATGCTTCTTTGCAGAATGTCACTGTTATGTTCACATAACAAGCATTTTCCTGTGTTCCTTCAGTATCTATGGAAACAGATATAGAGTAATGTCATTTTTTAAAATTCAGATAAACTGAGAACAAGAGTTTATACTTTAATACCTAAATTTGGAATTATCTGAAACCTTAACAAAAAATCGCAGCAGGCTTACCCCAGGTGGCATGACTCACATGTGGTATTACAGGGTAAGAGGTTGGGTGATACTTAAGAGCACTGACTCAGACCACTGGCTCTGGAGCAAAGGGGAAGGGCGCCAGTGTGCCTTCACAGGATTCTACCCTGGTTTCTCCTGTGTTTAAGTAAAGTTTTCATTTAAAGAGAAGGTTTTCTAGCTGGGCATGGTGTGCAGACCTTAATCATAACTACTTGAGAGGCTGAGGCAGGACCGAAGTTCAGGCTGGCTGAGCAGCTGAGCGAGACCGTGTCTCAAGAAAAGCTTGGGGTGCAGCTCAGTGGCGAGCACTTGGCTAGCATTTACAAGGCACTGAGTTGCCCAAGAGTCTTTCAGACATAGTACTTGGGTTTCTTTTCTTTTTTAAGTCAGTTAACAGAAATGCATTGAAGATCTTCCACAAAGCATCGTTTGAACTTAAACAGCTAGGTGATACAAATGATTATTTATAAAGCAAAATGTTTTTGTTAACAGAAACAGATATGCAGTATGCTGCAAAAGTATACCGTGACGATCGACTCCGGAGGAAGGCGGATGCCCTGAGCATGGACAACTGTAAAGAACTGGAGCGACTGACCAGTCTCTACAAAGGGGGCTGAGCAGCCTTGTGTCTGTACCTGTTAGTGCACTCCTGATCTCTTCTGTAAATTTAGTTTCATCACCAGAGCCGAAGAAAAGATTTGATACGAAAAACTAACCTGAATAGTTGGTTTCTGAAATCTTGGACTGTTTCTGACCTTCTGATTCCTTTAAATATTAAGAACTGAAAACTAAATTTAATATTTTAGTTTTGCTTCTGCAGTTACTTTCAGTTTAAAAGCTTATATGATTCCTAACTAAAAATGTCTTGAGAAGGGATTATCATACCTGTAGCGATTTCTACTTTTAGTGATTCTCTATTTGTTCCTCATGCTATAAATATTTATGGAATGAACATTTTGTGTACATACAGGTTATTGCCTTCTTGTTTAAGTTATTTTAGTGTTTAGCTCCATGAGATGCTTCTTTTAAAGCAATGGAATAAATGTTGTATGACACAGTTGTTTTCCCTGTCAGGTGTCAAGTATGTGGAGTTTAAACAATGAAACTTTTTCAAATGGAAAAAAAAAAAAAAAACCTATTTAAGTTTCTGTAAACTCATAGCATTATCAGCTTAGAAAGAATTAATATTTTTAATATTGCCATTCCAAAAATGTACTGAGATAAATGAACTGGTGTAGAATATCAGTTTGCTATTTAGTTTATTGAATTGCTAAGCCATATGTAGAAATGAAATGCTATACTGATAGATTTTAAAGAAAATATGAGGAAATGGCTATAAATATTAAATTAAGAGGATCTTCAATAATAAATTATAGTTATGCATTTGCAATCCTAATAATTAAAAGGACCCAAGTGTTCATTTGTATGCCGTGGAAGGCTGCTAACATTTATGAAGAAGACACCTAACTTTCTGCCCGTAGAAATTTGCATTTTCATAGTGACCATTTAAGCAGGATCCAAAGGTAGATAGATTCTTCTACAAACAATAAGAAAAATTACTACTCAAATACAGCTTTGTGCCTTTAACCCCACTGCCAACTCCTAAATGTATACATAGGTTACCGTTCATTTATTGACCAGAATCTGTTTGGCCACATGCAACAATGAGCAGAAATAGAGCAGCAGGTAGAATAGTGAATTATATAGCAAGTCTTCCTCTAAAAATCCTAAGCTACAAACTACTCGCCATTGAGTAACTCAATTAATCCTTTATGAATAAGCTCCTATAATTAAATCCATAATATAAATTAGAAAAACAGCAGTTGGAAATTGAAGCTTTTGGTGCCTATCTATTGAGTATGGAACTATTTGATTTCTAGTCTTCTACGCTACTAATAGCTTAATGATTTTGCTTGATACTCAGTGGAACATGACATTTTTGGCAGTGTTTCTGTGAGCAAGGTGGAGTGGTTTTGTTACTTTTGGTTTAAGGATCTTTTGGGGGGCGTAGTTGATTTATGATACTTGTCAAATAAAACTGCTAAAATGATATTCCCTTAAAAATGTTCTCTTGTATCCCCTACTTAAGTAAGTCAGTAAAAAGCCTGATTAAATTCGAGGTTAAAGTAAACATATTCTAATAGGAAATCCAAACAACTTAACCAATGTCTTTTAGAAACGTGACCTTTAAAATTAGAAAAGTAATGCTTAACATAAAATTTTAAATATTTTCTTGAGCCTATAGAAAAGGTTTTTTAAAATGTCATACAAGCCGAGCGTGGTGGCTCATGCCTGTAATCCCAGCACTCGGGAGTCTGAGACAGGAGGATCCTTGCAAGTTCAAGACCAGCCTGGGCTACAAAGTGAGCTCAAGGCCAGACTGAACAGCATAGCGAGACCCTGTCTCAAAGAGACAAGAACTGGAGATCTAGCTCAGTGGCCTAAGCACCTGCCTGGCAAGCACAAGGTCATGAGTTCAATCCCCAGTGCTGAAAAAAAAAAAAAAGTAATAGCATTCTAATTATGAAAATTCATATATATCAAAAAATTTGAAAAAACTTTATCTGTTTATTTTTCCAATTTTAATGGGAAATTTTCACTATTACGGTTAATTCTTATGTGAACTAAATCATCTTGTTGACTAATTCCTTTTTCCCTTAGATTCCTGCTTTAAAGAGATGAGTGAAATTATCAAATTAAATGAAATTATATGTTATAAAGCCACAAATGGCTTTTGAACAGTATTATATTTCAGATCTATTATGGCATTCCATTACATTTCATAACTTGTTAGGAACATGTGCTTTGTAAAAGAAAATTTTCAAACAGCTGTGAGAAAGGATTGGTTTGAGTGACTGACAATTTGAGCCACATATAAAATATCCAAGTAAAGATCGAGTTGTTAATGTCCCCTGTAATGTGTTATAAAGGCAGTATCTTGCAACTTTAGGTCAGTTGTACACAGTGAAAAGACTATCTTAGATGTAAGATTTACATGTTTGTTACTCTTGTATGAAAATTCCAGGGTTTTGCCATCTTATTTTTTAGCTACTTGAGCTTTACAATTTTACTTGATTGTTTTAGTTCCTACCTAAAAGGCTTCGACTTTAACTAGCTTCTCTAACTGGTATTTTGGAAATTTGACAGCAGTTATATTTATTCACGCTTTATATATTTTACCCCTTTTTATGTTCACACACACAATTGTTCTTGCAAAGGTTTAGGGGAAAGGAAATAGTCCCTTTTTCCTTTTCTTTTGATTTCCTTGTTTCCAAATGACTGGTGCTAGTCATTTAGTCATCTGTAAGCCTTGGAACTTATTTCGATCAATAAATAAATTGAATTCTTGACAATGAGAAATTTTAAGTTATCCATCTAATTAAGTGAAAATAATGTATTTTGGGAACAGATTGTCTTTGGATGCTTGTTTCCTAATCCATGCTTTTCAGTGCTCTGTTACGTATCAGCTCGGGTGTCAACAGGAACAGAAATGTGGAATCCTAGCCCTTAAGTTTATTGCACTTGTATGCTTCATTTTGCTTTTGATAAATCTTCTCTTGCAATAGATGTAAAATGAAATTAGTTGATGTCCCTTCTGTTGGATCTGTAATGTTTTCAAACGCAGCTATTTAATACCTGTGACATGCTAATGTTACTTAATGTATTTCTGCATATTTCATTTAAAAAAATCTCCTGCCTTGTTAAGACAGTGGAATATTTCTTGATGGATGTAAGGACCAAAGGAGCCACTTTTCTGGTTAACAAGTGTTGTAGAAAAGGACCAAATGATTAAGAGTGCATTAATTTAGCTTCTCCGTGTGAAATGCTAACTTGGTGGGTTCAGTACCACTTATGTTACCATTCCTCTTCATATTGAGCAAAGCAAACTAGAAGGGAATTTAATTCCTCACTTTTTTCCCATTTCCAAATAGAAACAAATAATAAAAGTGACAAATCAATTTGAATTTTAATCTTTACTAAGTAGCTGAAAACGCTTGTCTATTAGACATGTTAGACTGCTGCCTAGTTAAAATGCCTAACATTCTGTAAAAACCAATGAAAAACAAAGAAGTACTTTTTCAATAATTTCAAATGTTTTACGTTCTGATTTTCAGTTACAAAGAAGAAGTAGATAGAATGTGACTATTCAAAGAATTCTTGCACTCCCCCTTCAATCTAGTAGGCAACACAGTCCTAGAATTCAGGCTTCATTTTTAGTTTCATTATTATTAAATAAATACTTTCATATAAATGGTAACATTTTTCCTCAAAACATTAATTCAAAACATATTCCTTATATTAAGGATTATGTAATGAGATTTTTGTAAATTCCCTATAACATTTTCCTGTTGGTATGTGATCCTTTTCATTTAATTTGATTATCTGCTGGTGTTGGGGCCAATAGATTTGTGAATATTCTGTGGATGTGTACATGTGTAAGTGTACATATGCATTTTTTCCAGCTAATACCTCAGATGTGTGATTATTTAATATGTACCACACTATGTTTGCACAGAGCAGGGCTTCCATTAGCAATGGGTATTCTTATTTCCAAATTTGAAAATCAGTCCACAGAATTTCATTGGTGTGAATTCTTTCTGTTGATCTTCATGTTTTAATATAGATTCCTATTTTAAGGCCCACACTTCAAAAATAACTGTGTCTTTCTAAGTTTAGCAATCTAGAACTACATAAGGGTAAGAAGTGTTTCTTGGAGTGTCTTAGTTCGTAAAAGACTAAGAATTTTATGACTGGCTGTGGAGATAGTGAGTCAGTGCAGAGCAGATGCTGCCTGGCAGGAGGTGGGCGAGTCTTGTCCATGTCCACTCTAGTTGAGTCTGCCACTCATGAGCACTGTTGTAACAGTGACACTGGGGTGTTCCGGCCATTACTTTTGAGAGGATTGTTTTTGAGTTGGATGACTATAATGATTAGAAGAAAAAAAAATTGATATTGTATAATTCATTTGCATTAAGAAATGCTTCTTACCTTTTTTTTTTTGGTTTTTAAATTGCTTTGTAAGACTGTCCATTTAAAGTTTAGTTTTAGTTTATTATGTGTTTTAAAAAGCTACAGGAAATTTTCAAGGCACGATGGAATTTTAATGGAAGCCTTGTATAAGCTAAATGAAATGAAACATAAAGGAGATCTTACTTCGTCTATAGTGCATTCAAGATTACATAATTAGGTTTAAAAATGAAATGTCTGATTTGTAAACTAATGTTATATCAGAGTTATATAAAATAAAATTTCTGGTGTGAGAACTCTTAAAGAAAATGCATTTGATTTTTAATGAATGTTCTACTGAATGATTTATGATGAATTTTTGTCTTTCAGTCTCTGTACTTTATCTCAATATATTAATAAAAAGGTTTGTTCTCACTGTAAAAGGTTTATTGCATTATATACTCATGCTATTTTTATTCTTTATTTCGACCATACAACAAGTATGTTAATACCTGCCATATTCCAAGTAATGAGCTTGTACTAGGAATTAATCACTGAACAAGACAAAAACTCTTAGGAAGTTTCCATCTAGCAAACAAAGTAAAAAACTAGTTATAATTTTGCTAATTGAGACAAAATTACAAGGTACATTGAGAGTATGTATCTAGGAGACCTAAACTATTCTGGAAGGGTCAGGAAAGGTTTTCCTGAGTTGAGCTTAAACTATGTTACTGTTGTGTATAGATGTCACCCCCAAAGCCTCATGCACTCATGGAGGCAAGCATCTAGAGTTTGTGATTGATTTATTGTCTAGTGCTGGGATTATGGGTATGAGCGCTACACCCAACCTGGGGCAGGTAGCCTGCGTATGATACAAAGGAGGGAAAGAGGCTTGCTCTCGCTCTTCCCCCTTTTGCTCTTGCTCTTCCCCCTTTTGCTCTTGTTGCTTTTGCTGTCTTCTGTTGCCATGAACTGTTGCTCCTCTGCCACACCACCCTGCCTTGGAGCCAGCTGATAATGGACTGAAACCTCCATGAACTGTGAACTAAATAAACCTTTCATTCCTTAATTTTGGGTGGCAGGTATTTTGCCCCAGAGAAAAGTAACTAACACAAGCTGAAACCCAAAGATAAGCAGGAGTAAGATAAACCCTAGGGAAATATTTCACAGTGACCAAACTGGTTGTCACAAGAACTATGGAAGTGAAAACAAACATGATTCTAGCATAAGGATCCCAGGGTAGGTAAGAGAATGAAAATAGGAGCCAGGTCCTCACAAGATCACATATATCCATGGTGATAACACTACTTTATCCTGTCAGTGGTCAAAACCAAACTAGGTGTGGTGGTGCATACTGATGATCTCAGTTTTTGGGACACTGAGGCTGGACAATCAAGTTCAAGGCTAGCCTGGGTTATGTAGTGAGTTCAAGGTCTGCCTAGATTATATAACAAGACCCTCTCTCAAAAACTTGAGATTTTTAAGTGAAGAGTTCCATGATGAGATTTAGGTTTTTAGACTATCATTTAAGTTGTTTGAAGAGGGCAGAAGTGAATGTTTAGAAAGACAGATTATTGAAATGCTGTATTGTGTTAGACTCTATTGTTTTGTTTTGCTTTATTTTGTTTTGTTCTATTTTCTTTAAAATAAAAAAAAAGAAAGAAAGATTATTGTCAAAGGAGAGATGATGACATGGACCAGAACAGGAATATAGGTAAATGAATGATTTTCAGAGACATTCAGAATGTAGATTCAAGATCTCTTTGGATTGGATTTTGGGTATGTGGTGGCAGACTAAAGATTTCCAAAAATTTAGTTACAAAATGATAAAGAGTAGCAGCTGAAAGAGAATGTGGTTTCTATAGGCTTTTTTTTTCAGTTTATTACATGAAAGACCTAATTTTTTATATCGATGGAAAGAAGCAAAAGACAGATGAAAACAGGGATAATAGCACTGAGCCCCTGATGTGTCCAGAAGATACACAGATCCTTTCACAAATATGTAAAAATTACTTTGACTAGGAGACAGTAACAGCATTCTTTGAAAAAGGAATGAACTGAGGATAGGTTGAAGTGCAGGCAGATTTGTAGTTTGTGAGGTACAATTTTCTGGCCCCTGGTTTATTGACCTCAGCAGTGAGCAAGCAGGGAAAGAATAGAGAGCAAAAGCTTAGAAAGAATGAAAGTAATTTTTTTTAAGAACAATATATTTATTGAAAGTTTCTGTCTGAGACAGAAGGGGTCCTGAGTAAGTTGCCCAAGAATGGAAATAATCTGAAGGAATGATTTTCACAGTCAGCTAATAAAAAGGAATTTTAATGGCTCCCTAGTTGGTGACAGATTTATAATATTTAGTTATGTGAATTTTCTGCAGCCTAACCCAGCAGCTTGTCCTGAGCATGGGGAAAGTTAAAGTCATGTTGGTGGAAGGCGGCAATCATCAAGTGGGTTAGAGGATCTTGATTATCATGTCTTCACAAGCAAAACCGATCAATATATTGGGCCTATACTATGGACTGTCTGCTTTAGTCATTTTCTGTATTGATACCATACAAAAGGTTTTTGAGCAAGTAGTAATATGCATTGTTTTAGCAAGTTATGTCTGCTGTCATTCAGGTGCGCTGCAGTCTACCCAAAGGTTCATGTCATAAAGGTGTGGTCCATGGCACAGTCCTTTTGGCAGGTGGTGGAAACTTCAAGAGGTGGGCACAGTGGGATATCGTCATGTCACTGGATATGCACTTAAAGGAAATTGTGGGACCTCAGTCTCTTTGTTACTTCCTGGCCATAAGGGCCAGTAGTTTTGCTCTACCACATGCCTGAAGTAATGGGACAATTCATCATGGAATGAAACTGATAAAACTGAGCCAAAATAAACCTTTTTTCTTTGTAAGCTGACTTTCATATTTGTTCCACTGATAGAAAGCTAGAGAGGCTATTGATTTGGCCTTGCTGAACAGAAAC
>RJWT010019300.1:0-18465 GCA_004365215.1 Cuniculus paca
ACTAGACGGGGCTGAGCAGGAGAGAGGACGAGTGCTCCACCCCAGCCCTGACCAGGAGGACCCGTGCTCACCACGGCCGGGGTGCCGCTGGCGGTGGAGAACAGCCGGTAGAGACTGATGTCCCCGTTGGGCTTTGCGGGGATGCTGATGTTGAGCACTGCTTGGGTGGACGACACCGCGTGGACAGTGGGGGCACTGAGGCCTTCCGGGGGCGCAGGCAGGGTTCTGCACCAGGCCCAGCTGCTGGGGGTTTTTCCTGCTGAGTTCACTGCCCAGACCTGGGGAGAGAGACCCATAAGAACACACAAGAACAAGACACCCTCAGCTGGACAAACAGACTAGTAACCGGAAGCCACTGAAGCCAACAGGGGCAGATGAACTGTGAGTTTTGTAAATTGCAAAGGACCCTGGGAACACACAAGGGGCCAGTTAGGACTCCAGCATTTGCAGCAGGCGGGTTTGAGCCTAGTGAGAGACCCCAGTTGTGGGGCTGGGTGAAGTGCAGTGATTTTTCTCAGCTCCCACAAAGTGGACAGGGCTGCAGACTCCAGGAGTCTCAGCGATTCCCCCACTCTGTCCCCACCAAATCTGCATGGAAATTCAATTTCCTTTCATCAAGGAAGGAATAAACATATGGAAAGATATATAATCTTATTTATCAAGAACCATTTGTATAATTAAACACGAATATCCTAAAAGGTTGCCTGAGGTCATCATTTGCATGGATAAGTAATTTGTAGACTGTCAGGTACAATAGACAGAGTGGATGGATGTGTGAGTGGATAGGGTTAAATTAGGCCCAATAATAGCCAACTACACAGTGATCAATCAGAATGATAGATCTAAGTGGCAATGTGAGAAGACTGCGTGGTGAGGAGCAGGAGTATCCCTTAGTAAGCCTAACTCTAGACAGTTTTTCCTCACTGGGTGTCTTTTCTTCTAGGTATTTAAATTTTTTCTTCTGAGCTTTAAAAGACTAGTGTGGAAAACGTGTTTGATTTCACAGGACACAGGCTATAGAGTGCTTACAGGGCACGCAGAATGGTTAAAGGATGATATTTAGGAAAAACTGAGGATACTTTGAGAAGTAGAGTTTAGTGGTGTTTTGGTTTGCTTTCCCATCAATAATATCTTCAAAACGAACAAACAAACAACATTAGACCGATTTTTAGTAGTTAGGCTAATTCCTATTAGTGTTACCATATCTTTTTTGGAGAAGTCTCTTCTAAAAGCAAATCTCTGAGGTTGAATTAGAGTGAAACACAAACGCACATGCCCTTTCTCAAACCAGAGCTAGCAACCCTAGTTTTAAAAAAGACCATTCACTTACATCGCCACACCCGCTTTTTAAATAATTCTGATACCTCCCAACATTTACATCACAATCACTCCCAATACTATGAACTCCATACTCCACAAAGAGGTTACCACATGCTGTCTACTTAGTCCTGCAGAATACCCTATTAGCCCCCATTTTACAGGTGGGAAAATTGAGGCTCACAAAATTTCGCCATCTTGCTCAGTGCCCCTGAAGCGATAAAAGCAGAATTCTGCTTTCCAGGGCTCTTAAAAACCTGTGCATTGCCTCTGCATGTCATCCCTCTGCATAAATGAGACACTCAGGCTCACAGAAATTAAATGAGCTGCTCACAGATGAATAGCTGCAATCCTGGATTAGGCAAGGTCTCTTAGACACCAAGGCTGGATAACCGTGGTGAATTATCAGGGGTACAGAGGGAAGTGGGGAGCAGGAAACTGGCTTAGCAGCGGGACAGCAGAGCTTCCTGGAAGCTGGATCCAGGTCAGAACAGGAGCACAGCTGCTCTGTCCTCATGGAATGGCCAGGGCCCATCGTACATAGAGGGGGGTCATAGAGAAGGCTACAGGAGAAATCAGGTTTCACGACTGATGCAGACGGGTCCCAGGTTCCTCAGCCCATTCCAGAACAATCTCTGCCTGCAAACATCTTTCCAGGGGGGAGGATGGGGCACCTTTCACTACATGATGAGTGACAAGATTTGGAAGGACAATATTTTTGGAAAGGGAATGTACAATAAAATGCAAGTGTGACTATGAAATTCCTCACCGAGAGCAGAGCTTGGGTTGATTTAAGAGCACGTAGAATTTAAACTGGGGGTCACCCTGGATGGGGAAGAAAATGAGGAGGAAAGTGCAGCAAGGTTTAATTCTTTAAAAAACAATCCTGCTAGTTTCCAGTCGGTTTCTGAGCACCAAGAGGAGACAGCACAGGAGCAGGCATGGGAAGGGCAAAGGAAACGAGGGAACGCGAGTATCAGTCACGAACAGGGCTCAGCACAGTTCTGGCTGGGGACTGCGAGCTTTAACTTTTCTTTTGTTTTCATTACAGTTATGATGTAGTTATAAAGAGTAGTAAGGCTTTTTAATGCTGGTGTTGGAGATAGTCTTAAACCTCTTGCTTTTCTGTCTTATGAGCTTTTATAGGTGGAGAGCTATTTTCAAAATGTGATTTGATCCATTGTATTTTAAAACACTTGGGGCTCAGTGTTATAGTATTTTGCTGTATGTTTTATATTCTCTTCTAAAAATGAGGCAATACAAAGCTTCCTACCACTGACTGGGAAGGTCGGTATATCGAGTGTCTTTTGTCTTTGACGGGAGACCTTGATAACACATTGCTCTTTTTCCTAGACTTTCTTTTTAGTATTCAATCAATTTGAGATCAAAATAGCATTCATATAAATCAACCTGCTTATGCAAAGCAGGATCAGCCTATTTACATGAGCTACTGTGAAAATGAAAACACTAATAATGAAGAGAAAGCTGACTGAGATAATGAAGCACTGTGGCTTGCACAAAATGTGTACCATGGGCAGTGTCTTTGCCCTACCCAAACACCAGAAGACGAGGAAAAAAGAATCCTCTTAAAAACAAAAAGTCTATTACTTAATAAATCACCATGAATTTTTGTCTGTGCCCAGCTATGCAAGAGATAAAGGAACAGAGATGTAGTTCAGGTTCAGAATAAAAATATGTATTATGCCTGTGATGTCTGCTAAGAAACAATGCACTGGGATTTGGAGACATCGTCACAGCGTAAGAAAGAAGCAGTGACCTTGCATGGGAAATCATGAGCAACGTGTCCTGATTTGTACACTGATTGACTGTAGCACCGGGAATCAAATCCAGATCTCATCTGTGCTAGGAAGCGCTCCACCGAGGTACACACCCTGGCCCCGATCTTTTAGGATTAATCAACCAAAACAAAAATCAGGAAATGAGGTATCGCCTGGGAAGACGTAGCGTTGCAAACTCTGTCTCTGGCGTCTTCCTCTGTCTACTGGGGCTCTGAGGACCGTCCGCTGAACTAGGGCACCCTGCGAGCTGAGTCCTTGGATCCAAAGGGCTCTAGGGCCTTTCCAACTCGTCTCATTTTCTTGCCTGCTCTCCTAGGTCTCCCTGCTGTTCAGCCACAGAAGCCAGAATTCTGCTCTCTGCACACCTCAAAGGAGTCAGAAAACCTTAGAAATGTCGCTTTCTCCCTTCTCTGTCATTCCAGAGCCTCCTTCTCCATACTGGGAGTGAAGAGGGCTACACAGAGAGGCCAAGGAGAATCTGAACAGTCAGGCCTTGCTGAGTCCCCTGCCCAGCCGCTCACCGTAGACAGTCTGACCACATCTCTACGTGGCTCTCCACTCTTCACTGTGCCTAAGCATGAAACAGTTTTTCCTTCATTGGGGCTCCCATGTCACACAAAACTTTGATTAAAGACATTTTTATGGTTTTTCTGTTGTTAAACTTTTGTTACAGAAGTGTGGGCTGTGACCCTTGTGATGGGTGAGGAAAGGTGTCATACCTTCTTTTCCCTACAAATCTATCCGTCTGTCCATCAGTCCATTCACCCATCCATCCATCCATCCATCCATCCATCTACACATCCATCCCACCTCTAACTAACTACTTAATTTTTACCTAACTGACAAATCAACCCATCTAGTTTGCTTCCTGAAATTCTCTCACATGGTCACTGTGCCCCTAAACATAGACAATTGGCTATTTACAGGAAGGTCATTATTAGTAATAAAAAATAAGTAGGTATGTACATTAATGGCCACAAGGGAAACAAAAAAGTATATATTTCATCTTTGGTTGATTCAGAATATCTTCCTACCTACAGTGTTTACACTGCAAAATAAATATTTATTCTTCAGTAATACATTAGAAAGGGTGAAATTTTCTGCTGATTTATTCTTTGGGCTTGGTACACCTTGGACAGGTGTCTAGGCACCTGCACACACGACCATGACTGTCAGTTAGCTGGAGCATCCCGTAGGATCTTGTGAAAAACAGAGCAAGTTAGGAATAAATTGGGCTGTTTTCTTCTTAAAGTTTTTTTTGTAGGAATCAAAAGAGTTATACTGTAAGACATATGAACACATATAAATTGTCTACTCCTAATAAATACAAAATAACTAAAATTTCTTAAACACAAGCTCTGCAATTGGCCAGCAAAACAGTAGCACAGTATGTCCATTTACGTTTCTGTTTTCAATGTAATATACATTTTTAAACTAACTGGTGACTAGCACCATCTTTATGCCTGTTGTCCATTCAAAAATGAAATTGTTTTTTTATTTGCTCATCTCTCTTCCCACAAAGGATTATTTTTTATCTTAAATAATTTTAATCATATCGAGTGTCAACCTCTTCCCCCAAGCTGTCATAATCAGATTGCTGTGAAAACAATAAATTGAATTATTTGTCTTCCCTTGAAACTGGCCTCTTAGAAATCTTTGAGGAGTCTTTATCAAAACGTGTTCCTGGGCCAGGATTATCAAAACCACTTGAGGTTCCTGGCATGAGAATTTCTGTGGGTGTCTTTGAACTTTCCCCTCCCAAAACATTTCCAAATGATGCTTGGGCCCAATATTGTTAGAGGAACCCATGGATTATTCTTTGTTTGTAGAACCCGCTGTAGAAATCTAAGTACTATTGATTTCTATTTCTACTCAAGCTACCTCTACTTAAGAGTTATACCGTGCATTACCTTTGGCTCTCTCTGCAGTCATTCAAATAAACACAAACGCATCTGAGTACATCACATTGAGCTCATCACCGTGGCGTTTATCACTGTGTGTATCGCAGTTCCAAACAGAACCGGAATTCACTAACTTTGAGAGTCCCCTCTTGCCTTCGTTCTCTCTTCTTGATTCTTGAGACTCTGCTACTTCTGGAACTTGCTGGGTCTATTTTTTTTCCTTGCTATCCAGATGAATATTACTTTAAATGCCCCAAATTCCTCTCAACCCAGCATTTCTCCTTCTAGTTTTGTTTGAGGAAGCAACAAGACTTGGCAAAGAGTGGCATCAGAATAACCGTTGAGTGAGAAGGGGCAGGGTCGCAAGTCTGCAAGAGGGGAACCAAGTCCTGACAGAGTGGGGTCCTGAGGCCACCTATATTGAAGGAGAAGCTCTTCAACCCTGCATCGTCGCAGCGGCTCATAACCTTGTGAAACGACTTCTTTAGGATGGATTTTGTTCAAGTATGGTCTTAGTGGAAAGTAGAATTGTGAATGTAAATTCAAAGGGGGTCCTTGCCATGCTTTTTTCTTTATCATTCCAGATGAAAAACCCATAAAAATATGTTTATGATCCTTTGGGCTAAGAAAATGCTGTAAGTCTTAACACCAAGAGAACATACTGATGTTTTCTGTATGGTCAGCATTCAGTTGATGTTTATTTGGTCTTGTATTTGTTATCATTTTCCATATAAAAATGGAATAATAACCAGATACAAAATAAAACCCTCTAATCTGTTGACTCCTAATGTAAGTGATGGTGACTGCTCTGGCCCTTTTCTAGGTTGACTCCTAATGCAAGTGATGGTGACTGCTTTTGCTCCTTTTCTAGGTTGTTTAGCATAAGAGTTGCAATAAAATAATTGCTGTCAAAGGATTAAGAAATGGTGGGATTTTTGACCTCTCTGCAAGTTCTGTGACTCTCTATAATATGCTTCCTTTGTGGAATATAGATACTTTTTTATTAAAAAATATTGAAACAATTCTGAAGACAAATTCATATCAAGAAGGATTAAAGATACAACCTAATTGATTATAAAATGGGAGAATGTGAATATATTTTCTTAATAATTCACATCAGAAATAAACAACTATCCAACATGAATAGCCATGCTAGTAATTAAGTAAATAGGTTGCATGTTAACAGGAAAACAATTAAATTATTTGTTTCCTAGGGGCATGTAATGAAATTGTTATTACATTCCCATGAGGGAGACAAATAGATATTAAAAAGGTCTTTCCAATACCTGTATTGGCTAAGGCCAAGAGCTAATTCAATAGATTCGATCAAAATCACCACTTCTTTCGCTGCTCCTGATTTATGGCTTTGGCTGTACTTAGTCATCACTCATTGCAGATTGCTCTCCAGTGCTCATAAATTATGCCTCATAAATAAAAAGATACAATCAAGGAAATCATATCAATTCATCTACAACCTTGGAGTGTATTTTCCCATGGCTTTCACGCTAATGCCTTTTTAAAGGGTAGCTTGCCGTGGGTTTTGAATATGTTTGAATAGCAATATGCCAATGTGAGTTTTGCCAGAATTGTGGCAAGGAAGCCACATGGCTGAAAAGAGAGGACAATAAATCTGAAGTTACATGATTACAAGATTATTTGATTTCACGAGCAGCCCTGCAGGCTCTGGCCATAAAAGGATAACTTGCTGACAATCTCTAGGTAGCTATCTATGTTGCTATCTACTGATTTTCTTTCATGATCAAATGGACTTTTTTCAGCACCTCTGTTTGCATGGTGCTTCGCTGGATGTGTCACAGTCACACTTTCGCAGATACGGCCCCTGGATTCTGGTTCCTTTCATCTAAGACACTTTGGATCAGGCAAGATGGAACATGATTTCAATTGAATTCTTGGACCCAGGGGAAGAAAGGTACAGCAGGCCATTGTCTTCCTTTTGATGGGCACTTTTGAAATTCAGAGACCTGAAGTTGCTAAGGAAATTAGGAGACATATCCCTGGCTGGGAATGGGTGTTTTCTGTCACGACTGCTTAGCATACTGCTTGCTCATTGGAGCCCTTCAGTAAATAGGCATGTGACTCTTTCCTAAAACACGAAGAAGGGAGAAGGGGCTTTGACGTTAGTGGAAAATGCTTAATTCATTTGTAATTATCTTGAGAAGGCGTTTATCACATGCTAATTGTTGTTGCTTAGCCCTGCTCTACCTGAGAGCAAACAGGAAGCCAGTCCCGCCCAGCTCTCACAGCGGGTACACAAACCAGCGGCTGGATTCACACTCCCTGTTGTGCATGTGCTCCGTGTACTGGTCTAGGTCATCCTCCCAGCCAACACACACAAGGGAATGAGCACAGAGAAGTCGTGCAACTTGCTAAGTGGTAGGGCCGGCCTTCCAATACAAAAATGTGTGGTCTAGAAGCTCTAACTCTTCAACCTTTTGTATAGCAGACTGTAGAAGGGACATCTGCAGCCACCATCTAGGAGTCAGGGCTGCTGCCTAGACCAGGCCTGGAACCCTGCAGGGCCTGGCTGCATCTGGGAGGTGGGGGTCATCTGCTGCTAAACATCATGCTTTCAACAACTGTACATTACACAGAGGCAAGAACTCCTCACACACCTCCCAAGACATGTAAGTGAAGTGAAGTGCCATTATGTTCACAAAAATAATGACTATACTCTAGCTAGCAGAGCACAGCATCTCCAGGAACGGTCCTGGTATCCTTAACCACTGCCTTACTTTTCTCATTGCTGAGACAAAACACCAGATATCTAAAGTTCAAGGAGGAAAGGCTCATTGTAACTCACAGTTTTTAGGGACTTCAGTTCATAGTTGGCTGGCTTCAGGGTAGGATGGCATGGCAGAGGGCCATCACACAGGAGAAACAGTCCATGGCAGGCAGGCAGGAGACAGCAAAGCAGCAAGCAGCAGAAGCAGCAGCGTGTAGTGAGGCAGAGGCCTCTCCCTTTTATTGCTTCCAGGCTACCCGCCTTTTGGACGGTGCCACCCACACATAGGGTGGGCCTTCCTATCATTCACACCCAAAATTATGCTTAGCCAATCAGTGGACTGATTTAATCATCACACACTCTTAATCCCAGCATCACACACCCTAGAACCAGCCACCTCTGAAAGCTCCACCTGTGAGCATTGGAGGCTTTGGAAGGACATCTGAATACATGCCATGACAATCACACAGGACTACTTATCATTAAGATATTGACTGAGGCCATTCTGAGGGCAGACACTGGTCTGTGAGAAGGGCACAGGACAGTGACCATGCCTGGGGAGGCACAACTGGACACAAACAAGAAACACACAGGTAGTGATGGTGTCAGGAAGCAAATGGTGCTGCTCAGTGGGGTGACATATGCACAATGGCATAGTCCATGAGATTCTTTTCCAAGTGGTAATCAAGCTGGGTGCAAGTGGCAGAAGGTGACCACATGAAGACAGAGGGAAAAGGCGTTTTATGCCAGAGGAGAGGCTTATGAAAAGACCCTCTGGCCAGATTCTCAGCCCAGGGCTGGCATGGCTGACCTTAGTGCATGAGGGCCAGGGGGCTATGAGGTGAAGATGGGAGGGGACAGATGTCAGACCACGGAAGTCCTTCTGCAGCATCTTACATGAAACTAGGAGAGAGTCCCCAGAGAGGAGGCACTTTATCTGATTTGCATTTTACAGGCTGTCTTAGTTACTTTTCTCTTGTTGCTGGGACAAAATACCTAAGGGAAGAAAGGTTTATTTAGCTCATAGTTTGTGGAGGTTTCAGAACTTAATCCACTGACTCCAAGGCAGGGTGGTGCATGGCAAAGGGGCAACAGTTCATAGTGGTGGAAGACACCAAAAGTCACAAGAGCCAAAAGGGGCAAAAGCAAACCTCTTTCCCTCCTTTGTATTGTATGCAGGTTACCTGACTAGGGGGAGACTCACACCACCAATCCCAGCACTAGACAATGAACCAATCACAAACTCTAGATTCAGTTGCCTCCAAAAAGCCTGCCCTCCATGCCTGCACGAGGTTGTGGGGGAGGAGACATTCAGACACAAGCCCTAACCACAGCATACTGGACATTAAACACTTTCTGTATATTTATATATTTCATTTTAATTTTACATGTGACAATGTCCAAGCCTTTAAATTGACTTAAAGTTCACAGTGATCCTAGGGAGAAAAGTCTTTTCAACCCAGCTATACAAACAAGGAAACTGAGGCTCAGCAAATATAAGTCACTCGCTAAGGATCCAGAGCCTGATAATCGAGTGGCCCTGACCGTAACCCTGATTAGTGGAGAAATCTGAGTCCCCGATGCAGGGGAGATGACAATGCTCTGGGTCAGCAGAACCATCCATGCATGTGGGCCAGAACATCTGGACCCAAGTTCTGACTCCTTCCCTTATCTTTAAAATGCAGCATTGTGGATGGAAGTCAGGACTTTCTCACTAGGCGACATCCCCAGCCCATTATTATTTTTAACTTAGTGTCTCACTAAGGCACTAAGTGGCTCAGGCTGGGCTCAAACTTGTGATCCTCCTGCCTCAGTCTCCCAGAGTACTGGGATTATAGGTGTGTATCACCATCATGTTTGGATGACTCTGCTCCCACTTTTTTTTAACTTGCTAAGTCATTTCATTCCTGGTTATATAGAAATAACAATATCTACCTGACAGGATTATTCTGAGATTTACATGCCATCAGGTTTCTGTAAATCTATGAAGAGTGTGGCAGGGTAAAAATCCATTTATAAGTATTTTGTCAGGAGTTTGAGAGTCCCAGAGCTGTACACAAATGCATTTTGGAAGCAACTACACACTGGAATTGAAGAACACAGTCTTTGGAACTTGAGTCTTGAGGTCCAATTTGAGTCCTTCAGCCTCCCCACCTACATCCCCAGGCAGCTTAACTGGTTACTCACATCCTCAGAATTCCCTCTGAGAAATGATAATAATAATGCATATCCTGAGTGATCATTATGAGATTAAGGTAGCTAATCCACATAAATTCTTAACATAGTTCCTAGCACATACCAAACACTAAGTAACTAGTGGTGATTATGATTGCGTTATTTCTGTAAAAGGACAACAGAGAGTGACTTGCCAGTTTAGAAGAGACAGTAGGGCCAGACAGCAATTCTGTAACCAACCTATAGCCTCCAGGTAATTGGCAGGGATCAATAAGAGATTTGAAAACCCCACAGCATTCTGAGATTAATCCATGTCTCTCTGTATATTTCTTTCCAGCTCTCTCTGGGCTAGACTAAATAAAATCATGAATTTTCAGAAATATCACTTCTACATTAAAACTTGTTCATCGGATGGCATCCTTAACTTTGCCTTATTATTAAAATTTATCAGAAAAGTTTCTAAGCACAAGCAAAAGCAAACATTAGAGCAAGTCAATGGGCCCTCCAGAGAAAAGAATTTTACTCCTGGTTTTCATTACCAATATGTCTATGGGCATCAAGAAGAGATGCACACACTTTCCTCAATGCTTATAGGCATCTCAGTAATGATCAGATCCGTCCACAGATAGATAAATCAATTAACAAGGAGTTGCAACCATCTTCTTAAACATTTCAATTGAAGGACTCTGATTCACTCGAATGTGTTTTTGTTTCCACCTGTGGACTTGATGGCTTCATAAACCAAGACATTTCTGGAGAGTTGATGGGAATGTGCCTTTGGTCAAGTGTTTATGTGCAATGCATATTGAGTCTTCCTGTTTACCAAGTGGTTTATCAATAATAGTGAGTAGCAAGCCAAAGGCTGCCAGGTGATCCAGCCCAGAAAGGATCCTGCTAGAGAAGCGATGTCCCAGGTAGGGTGGGAGGGAGTTCTGGCCTGGGCTCTGGGGGCGTGCAGGCTTTTTCCAGATCCTTGCTCCCTCCCTCGTTTTCTTCCTTCCTTTCTTTTGCTGTGAGACTGAAGAAATCAAGCACCTCCTCATTTCACTGTGGAGTGCTTTGGATCATTATGCATTCCCCTATCAGGGTATCCCTGGCTCCACAAACCTGATCAGAAAACAACACAAGAGTGGCCATGGGAGTTTCGTGTGGCAATGGTGCCGTCCCTGGAGATGAGAAGGCCTCTTGTTCCCTGGATCTGCTTTACTGTCAGATCTTTTAAATGTTGTTGGTCAGTTACAGTTTCACAGAATCTTTATGGGGGCATGGATATCTTATCCACTAGACTTTACATTCCCAAGGGGTAGAGTCCATGGATTTTAGCCTCCTGACTCTCTTCTAGTCACCTGGCATTCACTCTGAACATAGTAGGTGCTTTATAATCTCAGGTTGTTTTATAGGATAAAGGCAAATGAAGAAAATACATCTCCTGCTTTCCAGGGTGTTTGCACAGGAGGGAAGCTTCAGGTATCATTAGGGAGCCTTTGTTTTGATGACCAAATCTTGGAACTGCTTGTGGAGAGCCATGGGGCAGATTGGCATTACACAGCATCTTCATTCAGAAGGAGAAAATTCTAGTGTTTTCACATTTTATTTCCAGAAAACATGCAACACGGACACAGGCAGATCAATGTCGGCTGAAGTGAAATGTAAGTCTGGGTTTCATCTGCATGAGGGGGAGAACCTACCTGTCTTCAGATACATAAACTGTTTCAAAGACACCCTTAAACCGCCATCAATAGCTTGAGAATAGAGTCCATATCTGGGGATTGGTGGCACACCACTATAATCCCAGTGTTTGGTCTGGAAGGCTGAGGCAAGAAGATTGTGAGTTTGAGCCCAGCCTGGGCACATTAATGAGACTCTCTATCAAAATAAAAATAAAGGGTTGGGGTTGCAGCTCAGTCTGAAGACCCTGAGTTCAATCCCCAGCAACACACACACACACACACACACACACACACACATAGATTCCTCAGGGATTCCACCAGAGAGGGAGCACACCCAGAGGAGGCAGAGCAGGACGCACCCCTGGGGGAAGGAATGATCTCCTGAAACGCCAGAGGGTAAGGAAGATACAGCCCAGTGCAGGGGCCAACTGAGTCTCCAGCCACTCTAGACCTGCCTGGTGGCCTGCAGTCTATGTGTGCACAGGGTCCTTGAGTCTCAGAACAAATGCACCACCTGAGCCAGATGGTATCAATAAATCATTTAAAAACTTAAGCTGTGGGCAGTGGGGATGAAGGGAGCTTAATTCTTGTAGGAGAAACTAACCAAACAAAAGCATCCATGCTGGTCAGAAATACGTTAGCAAGATTAATTCCTCATTAGATGCAAGTCCAAAGCCCCACACAGCACACGCTCAGAGCACTGTCTTTAATGGCGACGTGAGTGCAGCAAGGAAAGGGCTGGGCCAGGCTGTCGGCCTCAGGAGGCAGGCAGGTCACAGGAGCATGAGGACCCAGTCACCACCAGGAGGGACCCTGGTCCTGGGTGTTGGGAAAGGGACTCTTGCTGAGAAAAGAGATAACAGGGACAGGAAAGGTGGGGTGCCTGTTGGAGGGGCTTCACACCTTTGGAGCCAACCCTGCCTTTGCTCCATTCCAGTCTTTGATGAATGATTCAAGGATGCAGAAAAAAGAATTCTCTTAACCTGGCTCTTTACGCTCTTGAAGCAAATGGCAATACTTCCCTCTTTCCATGAGGTAGCCAGGATCTGGCAACCTGCTACAGCCTGACAGGTTTTTTGTTCTTGCAAAGACATCTATTAGTTTAATTAGAAAAATGAAAAATTAAGAATTTGCCCAAGCTGTGTGATTGTAACTCAATTGTTTTTTCATCTGGAGTACAGAAAAGTCGTGAGCATCCAAGGTCACAAAACGAAGAGGTCATAAATATCTCTGAGGGGTAGGGCACTTGTCAACATCGGTAGTGTGTGAAGTGCTGGGACAGATCATCCTGCGGGCTGGAGCGCTTCCTGCACAGCCTATGCAGCCGGAAGTGGACCCCGGGACCAGCCCTGCTCCACCAAGGTGCTTCACTCTCTAGCTTCACAGAAGGCACAAGGAACGACGGGGCAAGTCAGAGTCCTGCTCTTGGTGGAAATCTGAATACTGGGAGGGAGCCGTCCTCTCTCTACTCTGAGGGAAGGGGCTATGGTAGGAACACTTGTTGGCATCTTAGTTGAGTAGTTTCTAGCATGAGCCTCTGTCCCTAGCACACTCACATGATAACTCATTCAACCTCAAAGCAATCTATGGGCTCAGATCTGTGCTTACTCATAATTTAAGAGCATGGAAATTGAGGCACAGAGAAATCCTGGAGCCAATAGGGATCTTCTCGGATGCCTAGAGAGAGACTGGGTAGAATGGAGTCAGAGACAAGCAAAGATGAAGGAGGGGAGGAGAGAGGAGGTGACTCCAACAACATCACATCCTGCAGCCAGGTTGTGAGGGCCTGGGGCTCACATCTTTTGCTTAGTTTCAAGGAATTCCTTCAGTCCCCTTCCCAGACAGGAGAGCACACATGATTCCCTCGTTTTTAAATTCAGTTCAAGTTGGTTTTCTATTACTGGGAATAAACTACTCACTTGCCTTGGTGGTGGTATGGGCTTTCTCAAAGTCATACATGCGACTCATAGTAGTCAGCTAAATAAACTAAGTCTGTCATTTATTTTCATTTCTACTTTATAATGTATGTGTAATTTAAAAACTCAATGTATTAGTTAATACAGCAGTTAGGTCTCAACAAGGGACAGTACGGCTGCTATTCCCTCGTGTCCACTTTAGAAATGGATGACCCTGTAGCCATTGCCGGTCGGAAGCTGGCCTCTCACACCCACTGGTGTCAACACAGTTTAAAACTAAATAGTAGGAGAAAATGGAATTGCTGAGGATCAGGATTTACTTTGTCATCTTTACAAACTGTAGATCACCAGGGCCCATCAAGCAAAGATAAAGGTCGATCTGCATTTCTAAACACAGCATGGTTGTAGCTCATTCCGACGTGGCCTCTGGAGGGGACTCATGTGTCTGGATGGGGACCGTGTGCTGAAGCGCCAGGCCACAGACTTTGTAGGTGAGAGGCTGGCTCCTGGTGGGGTTTGGAGGTTTACTCTTGGGAGGAATCAGCTCCTGTGGGTCGGGGCCCACATGAATGCGATTAGTGTCCTTATAAAGAAGCAAAGAGACCAGGGGCAGCTCGCCATTCTGTTCTCTCCCCTGTGTGCCAGGTGAGAGCACCGAGAGATGTCTGTCTGTGAAGCCGAAAGCAGGCCCTCCGCGACACAGACCCACAGGCACCTTGGCCTTGCACTTCTCAGCCTCCAGCTCTGTGGGAAATACATGTTTGCTTCCAGCCGCCCAGTCTGGAGCTCAGGTAGAGCGGTCTGTAGTAAGCGGTGGAAAGGCCCAGCAGGTTCTTTGCGGAAGCATCCAGAAGCACAGAAGCTGCCGCCCTTCTCCCGCCCCATGCAGCTTGTCCCTTACCATCTGGTGGCCTCTTGTCTGGTCAGTTTGGCCAAGCCTCCACAGCACGCTTATGGTCCTCAGCCAGCTGCCTCTGGCGGGAAGAGTAAGAATCCCTTCTAGGTCTCCCACTCTTCCTTTCCTTGCAGTCTCCAGTCTGGGGACAGCGTGGTCTGTTAGACAGCAGTAGATGGCCGTGTGCTCCCACGGTACCAGCCCCAAGTTCAGGCCCTCACATTAGGGAGACAGAGGGCTTCCTCTCAGTCACTACACCACTAGGCACCAGTGCCTTTCAGAGCCCCTGAGAGTGTGTGGGTGCTTCTCGCGCTGTACGTCAAAGTGGGGACGTTCCCGTAGAACTAATGAAGTCACTGACAGCACAGTACAGTGATGAGAGAGTCCTGGCAGCTCCTAGGAACTCCCAAGATTTCTCAAAAAAATTTGAGTTGTGAATGGCATAAGCCACTTGCTGAGAATATAAGTTGCTGGAGTCCCCTCCCCTCCACTTGGGAATCAACACCCGAACAAGCTCTTGGTGACCCTTTTGTACAAGAAACACTGAGAACGGTAGCCTTTCCAGGGCTCCATATTGAAGAAATACTGGGAAGGGTGCCTGTGGTATCGCGTGGCTTTTCCAAATTAACTGGCCACCCAGCCATCCACATGAATTGCTGTGAGGTGAGTGACATTTGTTAGTCCTTGCCCTGTGTGGTTGCCACTGTGAGTAGCTCCCTTCTCTCTGTCAGCATCCGTTCCTCCACATGGTGCCTGACCCTCCAGCCTAGCAGAACTTGTCCACACCACACCCCTCTGTCTCACTGACCAACTAACCGGCTGAATTAATTGAGACTGGAGAATGCAATGTGCTCATTCCACATAACTAAATCCTAGCAGCTGTCTTCAGTAACCAAACTCAAAAGCAGAGTGAATGCAGGGGTGGACTGTAGGGTAGGACGGTGGTGATGAGACACATCTGATACTCCCAGGGCAAACCACATGGCCGGTCACCACTCAGCCACAGAGCATGGCTGCCTCTTGATCCACAGTTCCATGCTCTGGGACAGGTCTCCTTCTTTGCTTTTGTTCCCGACAAACCAAAGAGTTACTTAATAAATGCAGCCCTCTGCAGAAGGTTCCAGTCACCGTCCAGTGTCAGGCAGGCAGAGTATGTCTCGGATAAAGATGTTTCCTCCAACATACTGGCAGATGAAAGGACTTTCTGATGGGTTTGAGAGCAGGGAAAACTCATGTCAAAGACAACATGTTCCTTTGTTAAAGGGAAATAAATTCCTTTGTCCATAACTTCCTCAGTGACTTCTCTAGAATTACTTACAGTCCATAAAGGCTCAGCATTCATACAGGCTAAATAAATCCAGTAACTTAGTTCATTTACTTCAGCATTTAAATCTCTGCTTTTCAAAATATGATTTTTTTAAATCAGTACAGGGCCTGATAGGCTCGATTCTCTTCCTGCTCTGTATTCTTATACTGTAACAACAGAGGATTAGCTAGTAAGTGCAAATTTGAGATCAGTGTGTTATGAAAACCAAATTAAATACAATACTTTCATTTGGGCACGATGAATGCGGAGGAAGACTGTGACACAGAGCTGACAGTAACAGTCACAAAGGAGTCCACTCAGCTGGAGAGATTCTCAACTTGCCTCTGCTCTGAAATGTAGGCTCCTTGATCATCCTTAGCGCCTGATGTGAAATTTAACTAGAGACAAGACACACACTTGGAGTTTGCCATTGCTTAGAAAACTAGGATGAGACTTCTTCAGCTAATGTGACCAATCTTTAACCCAATGACACAGGACAATGAATCCCAAGGAAGATGTAATCACGGGTTTGCCTTTAGTACCTTTGGGTCATTTCGTTTTGCCTAATTCAGGCCAAAGGCTTCATGCTAATTCCACTCAGCTCTCTCACAAAGATAGATTTCTATTCATAAGGGAAACGAGATAATTGAGAACTGAGGGGTCTTTGGTAACTTGACACTTTTCAGAGAAAATAATGAGATGAGAACGAAGGGGTGGTCATACAGCTCCTGACTCTTTCGAACAGTATTCTGTTTCCAAAGGAGCCATCAGTGGGTATTTCATTCCTTCATGACATGAGCCACAATCTTTATTCTAAACCCTTGGAGCCTGGTGGGTTTTAAAAGAATTTTGCTTTTTAAATCTCAGAAAAGTGACAAAATTGATCTACTAAATAGTTAATGACATCAAAGACGACTGGATTAGTGACATCACAGTGAACAGCAGTATTTTTGTAGTAAAACATTTAAATATCCATATTTAAGTTAAATAAATAAATACTATAGATAGTGTCAAGCCTATTTAGATTGGGTTTTGCCACCAAATGAGTTGTGTCCCTTCATCCCCAAGAAAAGTTTGCCTTTCAGAGACTTTTAGATTTGGAATTGCAAACAAGAAGTTGTGAGTTTATCTCTGGGTATTTCTGCAAACTATTCACAAGTTCATTGGTTAGTGTGTCCCACACATTACTGACCTGAAACATACTTTCTTTCATGCTTAAAATTTTATGTTCATTTAGTTATTATGCTCATTGATTTGGTCATCACATTCCTTGGTGATTTTATTTCTTGTTTCAAAAAGAATTTTAAGGCTCAGTGTTTTCCCTCTTGCAAAATTTGTCCTGGTGTTGTGCCTGGCACTTAGTGCTTATAGCAAGCAGCAGGCTTCCTTTGACTTCAAGCAAGAGAAAGGGGCTGTGGCCCAGGCAAAAGAGACTTTCCTGGGAGGATACAGAATAAAAGAAGAGCTGGAGAGCCAGGCGTGGGAAAGCAGGGAAGAGAAACCCTTTTAGACTGAGGCAAGCAGGACTCTATCAGGACTTCTCACTTCTACCTTTTAAATTTCCCAGGGGCTCTGGTGAAGATTAAGCCTAAGGTGAGGCTGAGCGCTGAGTGTGGCCTGTGAGTTCATCCCTTGACCAGGAGAAGTTGGCTGACCTTCCCATCACACCTGCACCAAGGGTGGAGGAACCAGAAATGGGGTTGCTACTACAAGAAAAATGCTTGGGGGTTCCAAAGGCAAAATAAGCCTAATGAAAATTCTCTATGGATTTCAGAACAGCTTCAGAATATTATTCTCCAAGCTTGGCTTTTTAGGGAGGTGCAAAGTCTTACTGTGATTATTTTTATCATCATCCTGTAAACTTAGTCCACCCCCACATGCAGACAAGTTGCATCTCTTCAGCCTTTTCTCCATTCTCCCTTCTTTCTTGAGCACAATAGCTACAGATGTTCATCAACAGATTTTAATTTGTGTTACAGTTAATGAGCTATGTGCAAAGGGATCTTCCAATAAGGAGCATCTAGAACCAAAACAGCACTGTCAGAGGGGAGCTTCATGGTGGAAACCATTTCATTGGAGCAAAAAGCAAACACTTTCTCTATTTACCTAGAAAAAGCAAGCATCTATCATAGGAATTGAGAACCAAGAAAACAACGGCAGCAAATGAATCTGGCTCTCCCCTCCTCATGTACTGCCTAAAAATGCTTAAAAGGATATTACATCACCCTCACTCAGCCCATGTTTCATTAAGTGGCTTTGGAATCGTGTGCGATTTTCACAGGCACGTGCTGGTGGGTACTCAGAACCTCGGCATGCAATGCTGGAAACACACAGCTCCTACCTGATACTCATACTCGGTGAAAGGCAGAAGTCCAGAATCCATAAAGGAGTTCAAGCTCCCGTTGTAGGTTAGCACTGGATTGGATTTTCCAGATGGAGTCACTGTTTGTCTTCTGTACAATTCATAGTGTAAAATGTTCCCATTGGGCTGGAGCGGCCCTGTCCACAGAAGGGAAACAGTGGGCAGGAACCCCCCTGGAGCCGTTCCCACCTCCAGGTGAGGAGGAGGCTGCATCAGAGGAGCGATCTCTGGGGTCTGGATGGAGGCCCAGTCGCTGGATGTGCACCCCAGGGCAGTACAGGCTTGAATTCGTACTTCATACCTTAGGGTGGGAGGCAGGATTACAGCTGGTGAGCACCACAGACCTGCATAAGACAATCTTTCAAAGACTAAGCGTTCTCA
>RJWT010019301.1:0-18455 GCA_004365215.1 Cuniculus paca
TAAAGTTTAGATGATAGCATTTGAAATTAGACTTAAGATAAAGAAGGTACTTACACACAAGACCTCCACTACATATTTAAACAGAGATTGAAAACTCCACCGGAATTTGGTGGTAACTTACTTCTTTGGTTTTAACCAAGTTACTTGAACTTTCCAAGTGTCAGTTTTCTCAATTGTAAAATAGAAACATTGAAAGTTGTAATAGATGGTAGTGAACCAAGCTTTATATTTGCTTATATAACATATTGGACAGATTTTGAATTCCAGTTAAATTTATTTAACTTTTGTGGTGTCTGATTTGAATGTCCAGCTGAATTACAGAGAATGTGTTACAAGTTAGTGATACAAGATTGGTATTTCACTGGTGAGTTATTTTGATGTAGTCTATATTTTTTAAATTCTTACCCTTATTAAATTATATCTACTCATATTTGATTAATAAGCCTGTCTCATTTAGAGAAGCAACTTTGCAAATAATAACACACAGATTCACCCAATAAAAGACTAGTTCTCTAAACAAGCAACTGAGCAGAACTCACATTGTGATATCACATACTGACAAATGAAATAACCTCCAAGTAACTTTGGCTATCCCTAGCCCCATTAAGCTAATTTTTCATCCTCATTTGTTATCTAAATTAAAAACAACAAGTAAAATATTCACAATTGGTATATAAGCAGGCAGTGACAATAGAAAAAATTTTTTAAAAAGTTCTTCTAATAAAGATTAATAAATTTGCTTTTCATAGAACATCAGTTGCACATATTATACAATATGGATTCTTGTAATATTCTAACAGTCTGCTTTAATTATTTTGTAATCATAAAGATACAAGAGCAAAATATTATATTCTGCTATGGAATGTGATACATTCAAAGCTTTTTCATCATGGAGAAAAAAAGAGTAGTTTTCGTTTACAGCCAGTAAGTTTACTCTTTCAGTAACTTGTAATTTATAAAATGAAAACATTTTATGGAACTTTGCATTATTAATAGCACAACCACCTTTAAAACTATGTGCTCTGTACACATGAGCTCTATAACCATGATTTCATATTGTAAGCCTATTGTGTTACATAAACATGATTGGATGATCAAAGTTTGATGCATAGCATATGTGAAGGACAAGGAGAGCAGGAGAGGCTGACTTAAGCTCTATCAGTTGAATTTTTCTTATGATTCATTAAGGGATCCAGAGACAATTTCTGCTAATGAGTTTAACTGTGCTCTAGGGAACTCAACACTGGCTGGGAAAGGTCATAGAAAATAAAATCAGAGATACAATAGGGAAGGAGACCACAAGAAGAAAGAAGAGGCAGAGCTGTTGTCATGACCTTCCAGTTCTTGATTTGAGCTTACAGCCTACAGTACCTGCCCCAAGTTTGCATAAATGAAACATTCCTCTCAAGTGCACACACACACACACACACACACACACGCAAACACAAACACTGCTGTTTTTGTTTCTTTGCTCTTTAGGTATCTGTGAGTTGTACTGAAAGAGCTTGAAGTAACGCATGTTTTAAAATAAAGCAAAAGTATTTGCTATCATAAAGCTACAATTGTAATTAAGTTCAATAGAAGGCAGCTGACCTCTTGGGCCCTTCCTCTTCTAATCACTGAACTGCACTGAGGGAAAGATCAAGTAAAGGGATGTTAGAGCTCCCTCACCAGTTTGTGTATCACCTCATGGATGAAGCGTTATTCCCTTCAGTTACTTCAGGGATGATGTCAAGTTGCTGCAACTATATTGAAAGAGATTTCTCCTTAAAATCCTTAAAACGTTATAATTCCTGTCGAAGGGATTTGCAAACCACTTTTAAGTCATGGATTATGCTTCTTTCTTGTAATATGAGGTCAGCATGTCTACATTTTTTTTCTTTAGCAGTACTTTACAATTGAAAGAATTTTAAAGAGATCGTTTGCAAAAGTAGAATTATCTCATTTCTACTATTGAATGACTGTCTAAAGGCTACAAAGGAAATCTATAAAATCTCAAACCAACTTTGTATCTTAGTTGGAAGAGACTTGAAAACTTAAATTCTAACTCTCCTTGGCATTGAATATTTTGGCATTTTCATAAAGACAATTTTTAAGATACCATAAAGTATCAAGGAAGGAAGACACAGTTTTTTAAAGGAATGCAAGAGGACCTTTAAACTGGTTTTGCTTAGATTTTCTGTAAAACATTACCACCTTGATTTTTATGATTGTCTCTTGGTATCGAAGTCTGATATACACAACTAGGGTCTATTCAAATCACGAAGATGCATAATTTAAAAAGTAGAGTAAAATGAGATATTTTTAAAAGGATACTATAGATTCAAACTTTTATATCATTGCCTTGGAAATAAAATTTTGTTTCTTTACTATTTTGTATATGTGTTTTCTTATAGAGGAAAACAACTGAAGTTAATAACTTTAAGGGTATGCAACTGCCCAGCTAAGGATGGACATGATTCTTTAAGTGTGTGCCATTTTTCATTAACTAAAGAGACTGGAAAATAAATCACGCTAATAGATTAGTCTATTACTATTGTAGTAAATGTCAATGCAATTCAAGCCTGGAGGAGCCAAAGATATAAACCTACCTATTCTAGCTTTAGATATTAGTAACTGAAATTATAAAGTGACAATTGCAAAATATTGACTTCCTAAAATAGTAAATTTGTTATTTTGGTAGAAAGTTTTGAGTTTTAAAAAAATGTTAGAGTTAAGGGTGAAATGCATTTTGCTAGCATTTATTAGACCCTCCATTCAGTCCTTGGAACCACCCCACCCCCAGCCAGTAGTGATCCATTTTAAATGTGACAGACTTTTTTTATGGATGCTAATTATTCCACAACTATACACAATCTGTTCTTATTTCAGACCCTGTAACAAAGTGAATAGACCCATAGGTGGAGAGTAAAGCTGTTTCCTTTGCTTTAAATTCCTGTAATTATTAAGAACATTCTGTAGCTATTTTCATAGCTATTTCCTTTGGACTCATTCTTTGGCTATCCAAGTTAAAAATTTAGAACATCAAAGTGATTTCTTGAAGAGCTGACATGCAGAGAAGCTATTTAAACTCAAACTCTTTGAATTGCTACAAAATATGCACACAAAGATCCACCTTTTTTGTGGAGTGGTTCTGCACCAGATGGACTGAATCTGTACGTAATACAGGAAAATGAAAGTCCCAAAAGGGACCTATGTTTGCGTCTTCAATATCCAGATATAATCTAAGTGTCTGTAGAAAAGTCTTCTTGGTTTTAATGAAATATATTTGTGTCAAGAGGTAGGAAAATGAGATACATGCCATTTTAGAATTTAGGTAAGGTGCTATATTCTGCTCTGAAATTTATTCCATGAAATTTAAAGTGAACAAATTTTCAGAAACATTTCTCCTGTGTTTTGGTTTCTGGCATTTCCACCATTAAGAACACAGAACTACAACAGCTTTTTTTCAAATTCTGATTGTTTTGCCACTTAATTAGTATGTAAATCTGCCTAAGAATTTCATCTCTCACCTGCCTTTTATATTTATTTTACTTTTATTTATTTATTTATTTATTTTTTGTACCAGGGATCAAACTCACGACCTTGCATTTGCCAGGCAGGTGCTTGTGCCACTGAGCTAAATCCCTGGCCTTTATTTTACTTTTATTGTGTTGTTAAAATGAATACAAATGATAAAAATGGCAAAAGATGAAAAGAATGTGAAAAGAACTAACTAAAGTAAATACTAAAAATTGTAAGGCTAAATAAATGAAGACTACAAACCTGGTACTTTTTTTTCTTACAGGGGTATGGTTGAAAAAATGATGCTATATTTTGTATGAATGTTTGATGCAATATATAAATATTGATAATGAGTCATGGTTCTTCATGCCAGAGAAAGAAGTTACAAATAAATAAAAAGAAAAGCTGTAGTGAATCCTGTGATAATGAATTGAAGTCAGGTGTGTGACTGTATGCTCAGGTATTTTACATTCTTGCCAAGGTGGATAGAGGGATAAACACAGACGTGCATTTGCATTAGTAAGTGTGCGTGTATTTTGTGCTCTAGTCACGGAAAGGGATGCCCTGTGTTGCTGAGCTTCACTGTCGCTCAGGGCTTGATTTCTTAATGTCCTGCAAATTATTAGGTCAGAGTTCCTTGGAAAGTTTATTGATCTCAGAGCCAAGCAGATGAAATATAAGATGAATGTGGATCAGCTTCCAGCGTTTAATTTTTCTTAATGAAAAACGGTAATGATCCACAGTATAGAAAGGTCTTAAGAACCAACTTGAACAGCACTAACTAGTACTCAGTCATCAACCAAACAACAAAGTGCCCGTAAATCCATGATGTGTTAATCAGCTTTCTGTTACTAAAACAAATACCTGAGGTTATCAACTTACAAAGAGAAAGGTTTACTTTGGCTCATATTTTGGAGGCTTTCATCCATAATTTGGCGGCCTTGTTAGTTTGGAACTGTAGTGAGGCGGGGCATCATGGTGGGAGTGTGTGGTGGCACAAAAGTACTCAGCTCGTTGCTGAGAAGTAAGAAAGGGAAGGACTAAGGGGTCATGGTGCTGCAATCTTCTCGTAAGTCTTCCTACAACTTCCCACCAGCTCCTGTCTATCTCTTAAATGTCCCACCACCTCTCAATAGTGACACCCTAAAGACCAAAACTTCAGCATGTAGGCCCTGGAGGTACATTCATCACCAATAGCAGTCTATGCTTTACTAATAAATAACTTAATGAATACATTAATATCGAGCAAAGGTCAGTCATTTCCGTCAGAAGATTTCTAATTAATAAATATAAGAAAATGAGAAAAACAGTAAATAACAATTCAAATATAGCAATAATAATTGCCAAAGGCAAGACGCATCAATGGATGCTAACATTAACAGCTAAAATTTAAGAAGACACATTGTATTTACAGTCTAAAAGATGTCCCCCCAAGTATATAGGAAATCTGGAGAGGAGAATCAGGTTTTGTTAGTGACAGCCATCTCCATGCATTAAGACTCAGCTCAAAATGACACAGACCAACTTAGTCACCCCCTGATAGGATGCTCTGATACAGGAACTTGCCCTATACTGAAGAAAAAAGTAAGAAAGATGCTAATGAAATAAGAAAGTGAAAGAAAAAGGAGAAAGAAAACAGTGAGAAAGATGCTAATGTAGGGAAATAGACTAGAAAAGAAGTCGGAAAGTTATGAGTATTCCCAGGGATGATAAGTAAGACATTTGGCCTCCAAGACAGAGGATTTTAGCGAGAAATAGAGAAAGAAGATAGCTGAGGTGAGAAGAATGTGTGAACAGAAGGATCCAATCTGGTAATTTTGGGTGTGACATGGAGTTGCAGAATATTTTTTGAAATAAAAACAGAAAAAAAAAATAAAACCATAAAAGGAAGATGAAAAAGATGAGAAACAACTTAAGAATAAAAGATGGAAAAATAAGAACTGCATAAAAACAAAATTGATGCCAAGTCAGAAAAAAATAATTAAGATCATAGACCGAAAATAATTTTCTTTACAATTTAAGTGTATGCATTTTTGAACAGAACTGTGGTACATTTTTAAACTCGATACATAAGAATTAAATGAATTCTAATGACAAATTTTGGGTTCTTATTTAAAAGTTTTTTGCCAAAAATAGTACATATTCAATGGTTCTTTATTTAGAGACGAGTAATGATTAGGGTGATGTAGTTCAGTTTAGTCATCTTGATTTTTCGGATTACAAGTTTCTGTTTGACTTCTTACACCACAAATTGTGTCAGAAGCCGAATAAGTGTTAAGTCTTTTTTTTTTTTTTTTTGCATATCATTCCTAAAAAAATCTCCACTTTAGAAATAAATATCTGGAATTTCTTTGCAAGCAAGCTTTATTGAACACCCAGTATATGTACACGACTAATACAAGTGCAACTATGACATTAAAGATTTTATAACCTAAATTTTTTCTTTCTTTAGTGAGTCACACTTTCAAAAATATCAAATTCGAGCCGGGCCTGGTGGCACACACCTGTAATCTCAGCACTCGGGAGGCTGAGGCAAGAGGATCATTACAAGTTCAAGACCAGCCTGGGCTGCAGAGCTCAAGGCTAGGCTGAACAGCATAGAGAGACCCTGTCTCAAAAGACAAAGGTCCGGGATTTAGCTCAGTGGCCTAAGTGCCTGCCTGGCAAGCATGAAATCGTGAGCTCAATCCCTGGTCCTGGGGGAAAAAAATATATCAAATTTGAAAACTACTAGCAGGGAACTAGGTAAATTTCTTAGCCTATTCAAGAATATGTCTTATCTATAAAGTTGGGGAAAATATCTGTCTTGAAGAATTATTTTGATAATTAAACAAAATGATGACTGTAGAGTGTTTATGACTTAATAGCCTAACCCTAAGTAAAGGTCATTAAGTTGACTTAATGTCACCTTTACTCATTGAGCTGGTAATTGTATTGTATTCTTACTATATTCTAGGTATTATTGTTTCTGATTTTGCTATTATTCATTAAGTAAATACAGTTCCTAGTGGACAACATAAGCTTTAATACAATTATAACATATTTTATGCCCATATTCATTATTTAATTGGGCATAGGAATTCTGCAAAGGAAGAACTAAGTAAATCTTCAAGATGAAAACAAAGTAACATAGAAGTATAGATAAATGCCAGGGGCATTGGCATATGTCTGTAATGTCAGCTACTTAAGAGGGTAAGGCATCCTGGTAAAGTTATCAGTTCGAGGGCAGCTTTGTCAAGTTAGCAGCCCTTGTTTCAAAAGAATTCAGAACAGAATTTGTAAAAAGCTTGTTAGCAACTTTAAGGGTTTTATCAGAGAGGGTTTCAATAAACACAGTCTACTTTCTTTGGATTTAAGAATGATCAGCTTTTATGATTAGGAGAGATGATTCAAGCAACTTCTTTTTTATTTTTTAATTTTTTTTTTTTTTTTTTGCGGCACCGGGGATTGAACTCACGGCCTTGAGCTTACCAGCCAGGGGCTTAGGCCACTGAGCTAGATCCCCGGCCCGCAACTTCTTTTTTAGAGTCTCTTGTCTCCTTCATAGAGAAATTAGATTCCAGTAAGAGAGATGAAAAGAGAAAGTTTCTGTTCCCAGAAAGTAGCTTTGAACATGGTAATTTGAAGAGGTAGATTCACCATGAAGCTGAAGTTACCTGTGTTACAGGTCTCTTATTTGCATGGTTCCCCTACAAGGCACTGCAAGGAGCCCTACCAATATGTTTGCAGACATATGCCTAGCAAAATTAAGTTTTCAAAACCCCCAACGGTGAAGAGTTCTGTCTCTTTCTTCTCAGTTCCCCCTCCTCATCTTTCCCCTCTTGTGTGGTGCTGGAGAAATCACAAGCTTCGTTGAATCTCAGGGAGGGGCTACAGGCAGTTATTTCTTGAAATTGAATTAGGAATGCTTTTAATTTGAACTTGGATCTATCCATCCATCTATCTATCTATCTATCTATCTATCTATCTATCTATCTATCTATGTTTTTAAAAACAGCTGTCTTATGTGTCTTAGCTACTTTTCTTGTTGCCGAGACAAAATACCCAACACCCAAAGTTAAAGCAGGAAAGGTTTATTTACCTTACAGTTTCAACTCATAATTGCTTGACTCCAAGGCAAGGTGGCATGGCAGAGTGGCATCTCAGAGAAGAGACAGTCCATGGATATGCAAGGCAGATAGAAGGCAGCAAGCAGCAAGGGACAAGGGACAAGCAATGATCAACTGCAGCCCTATTTCTGTCTCATATTTTATCCAGGCTCCCTGCCCTTAGTCCTAACATTGCATCATGAATGAATTCCAGCATCACATACTTGATCCAAGCATCACACACCCTAGATCCAGACACCTCTGAAAAGCTCTGCCTATGACCATATGAGACTTTGAGGGGGCACCTGAATACAAGCCATCAAATTATGTATATTTGGTAAACAAAAATTACATGTATTTAATGTATACAGTTGATAAGTAGAACATAAGCATGGAGCCATGAAATCATGACCACAATCAAAGTAATAGATACAGCCATCACCTCTGAAAGTGTCCTTATATTTTCTTGGGTCTTGATATTGTCGTATTGTTTTAAGAACACTTAGCATAAGATCTACCATCTTAAAACTTTAAGTGTGTAATGAATATTGTTGTACAACAGCTCTGTAGAATTTGTTCACCTTGCATAACTAAAACTTTGTGACCTTTTAATAGGAATTCCCCATTTCCCACTTCCTCTCACCTTGATTACCACCCTTATATTCTCTGATTCTGTGAGTCTGATCATTTTATAAACCTCATGCATAGTAAATGGAATATGTATTTATCTTTCTCTGACAAGCTTATTTCGCTTAGCACAGTGTCCTCCAGGTTCTTCCTTGTTAAATGCCGTGATTTCCTTTCTTTTTAAGATTAAGTAATAATTTTCACCACTCTTGTTTATTTTTGGTGTTGCTGGTCACCCAGGTTTTGACATAAATGCTATAAATCATTTTCAGTGTCGTGCTGATTTCTCATTTTGCACTTTGTTTAAATTAACACAGAAATTGATTCTATTCAGAAAACTTTTCTATTCAGAAAGCCCAGGTATCATTTTCCCTTTCAAACTGTAATGTCTATCTTGATGGGGAAACCAGTAAAAGTTAAAAATCACTGTCTTTGGTGAGATTACTTCTTATGCAGAAAACAATTATAATTACTGAATAATGACACTTTTAGCTACTGTACTTTCAACTCCATTTTTATAGCTGAGTTAACTGAGATGTACAGAAGTTAAATAATTTTCTCAGTATCACACAGCTTGTAAGTGGTAGAGCTGAGACCCAGGCCACGGGCTCAGGATTTAGCTTCTGACTTAAACCCTCAGGGAGCACTGGTCTCCTTCCCAGATGAGAAGTCAGAGGAACACAGGTGTAAGGAGCTACGGAGAAAGGCAAGAGTGGTTAACTTCTCCTGAACCTCAAGTTTCTTATTAGATACATAAAAATAGACTAGAATTTACCTTTGCAGCTTTGGAGTGATCTTGTGACTCTTTGAACTAGCCACGTGCATTTCCATGAAGTAGAGCAGGTATATGTGTACCGTCTACATATACCCAAAGTCACTGTGAAACGGCCAAATTGCTGTGGATTAGGAAACATTTAAATCTCTTATAAATCTAGTATTTTGCTATCATTTAAAAAGGTGACTTAAACTTATTAATGACTTTTAAATGGCAAAAAATTGCTATAATAGAGGTCTGTTAATGAATTGTTTAGCATGTGCCCTATATATGGGTTGATTTGGGGAGTATTGTTTCTCCTGAGCTTGAGAGTTTGGAGTGCTACTGAAGTCTTGCATTCGAAGACATGTTATTGTGTTGTGTTGTGTTGTGCTGTGTTGTGTTGTGTTTTTAACAAAGGTCATCTAGATATATCTGGACTGAACACCTCTGAAAAAGGTATGGTGTTTACCTGAGGCTAACAAAATAATTAATGTTTTCTAGGAAAATGAGGTCCAGCAAAACAACTGGTATGTCTATACCAAAGTCAATTTGTAAAGGATCTACTATGAAATCAGGTTTCTCAACTAAAATGTGCTTTAACAAGAGGGCATTTGCACTGTCTTCCTCCTTATGGGGATACTTTTCATTAGGATGTAAAAATGATGACACATTTTGAATCATTTAGTTAATATGTATGAAACGTGATGGCTTTTAAGGTCAAAGGATTGCATTTCAATTTAAATGTATGGATGTTTTATTATTAAAACAAAGTATCTGACTGGAAGATAAATTAAGAGACATTTTGTGTATGTTTCCTATATCCTGTGAAGAAATTGCAAAAGTATGCATTTGAAATTTTTTAAGACATACACAAGCAGGAGATGACTTGCATAGATTTTTTTAAGTGCCCTAGTATTGTTCTGCCCTTGAGCCAAAATGCATTATTTTGACTTTTCTCTCTGTAAAATGTGGTTGAAGCATTGTTCATTATTGTTGAATTTCAATATGATTGCAAATTAAATGATGCAAAACTCAATAAAGTAAAATACACAAAAGACCAATTAACATGTTATCTCAGTAAGTAGAGAGAGGGCTGGAAAAACATAGTGTTCTACACTGTGGCATATAATTAAGATGTAGTCATAAATCAGGAAAATATTATAACTTGTTTAGGTGCACAGGTGGCTTTTAGGAAGATCGATTAGCTCCTTACCCCCTAGAGATAAGACTTAATAGTTACTCTTACCAATTTAAACAGAATAATCTTTCCAACTCCCACAGTATGTGTGCTTCTGTGCAAACCGCATGTGGGAGACAGTGTGTGCGAAGTGTTCATCTCCTTGTCCGTTCCCATTCCAGATGCTCTGTATGATGTCATCACGGTGGGAGCCCCAGCTGCCCATTTTCAGGGATTTAAGAATGGTGGTCTTCGGAAACTGCTCCATAGATTTGAAACAGAGAGAAGAAAGTAAGTAAAGAGCAAGAAAACACATATTCTCTTAATGATACTATCTTCCCTTTGAATGAATCTATAGACAAGGTTAGGGTAAAGAATGTTGGTCTAGCATAATAAATGGTTCCTGTCATCTGTAAGCCATTAGGTAACTTAAAGTTATTGGATTTCTCTGAACTACTTGAGAAGAAATTAGAATAAACCAAAATCCCTAAACAGGATGTGTATTGAGTAGTACTGTACTGGCAGAACATTGTGCTGAAAGTCATGCTTCTAAGAGGTGATATTCTAGAAGCAGTTGTTGATCACACAAGGAATAGTGTTCAGAGTTTAACTTCTTATCATCTAATTTAACTATGAAGACATAGACACTTAATGCAAAGTGTAGGTTCTATGTTATAACTCTGACCCTACTGGTTATCTCTGGCGTGGCCTGAGGAAGGCCACATAACTGTCTCATCTTTTAACTGTGCCATTTGTAAAGGAGGTATCAATACCTAACACTGTCCAATAAGTGATGAGAAAGCTTTCTGTTCTTTAGGGAAAAGGCAAGGCATAAAAACCGAAACATTATTTCTGTATATAATTCTATTATTTCCTTCTCAGTTTGTGGTTTTTAGCACTTAGAAATATTGCCCTACATAGCTTTTGCATCTGTACTTTACTCCTATTCCTTTCCCTGTCCGGATGACTTTACCCTGTACTGTACTCTGGCTATGACTGCTCTCAGTGCAAACCATAAAGAACATTATCCAGCTGTGAAGAGTAACTTCCATTTTCAAATAGTTACTCTTTTTAGATTAAGAACCCAAATTTTGAGAGTCAGGAGAAAAGAATCATTCTTATCCATAGTTGGTTTAGTAATTGTATTAGAATATAATTTGAGCAGGAAAAGCAGAACTTTTTAAAGTTTGATCACATTTGTTACATACAACATTTGCTTTTTTGGTTGCCCAGATGTCCAGGAGGAAAACATTTAAAGTAATTTAGAATTGAATAACTGACATGCTCTCTTATAAGTAAATATGTATGGTTTTTCTTTCTCTTTTTCTTAAAGTATTGAATTTAGAACAAGTCTATTAATTCGACTGCAGTTCTTATTTATATTTCTGTTTTTTGTTTTTGAAGGGTAAGGTTTACATTTCTATGCAATTGTATTGTAGGCGTAGATTATCATTATCATAATCATCATAGCACTGCTCCATCACCACAAAGAAACTCTCAGCTACATCTTAATATTCGTACCCTTTCCCCAAAACTTTCTGCTCTAGAAAATGTTCTGTTGCCTTCCTGCAGTGGTGAGTAGAAATCAGAGTTCTGGCAATAGTCTGTGCCGGGAAGCAGAATCTCCAATTTACTTCCTGAGAGTCACAGCCATTTTAAACCACAGGCATCACCAGGAAGGGCTTCTTTCTCTTAACTGAAGTGAAAATGGGAGTAGAAGATAGGTTACATGGACCCTACTGGATAAAAGCTTCTCACTGACATGCTTGTGTCATCCTTTGAGTAAGGGAGGTGCATGAACTTTTGTAGTCCTCACTCCCAGAGCAGGCAGGTCTGATTAAAAGATAGAGGTTCCACGGTGTCAGTCTTTTCCCAGTCCTTTGCTTTATTCCTTCTTCTTTTTTTTTTTTTTGGGTGTGTGTGTGTGTGTGTGTGTGTGTGTGTGTGTTACAAGGAATTGAACCCAGGGCTCCTGAGCTACATCATCAGTTTTTCTGTTACTTTTTTTTAATGTTGAAGTAGGTTCTCTCTAACTCACTGCATTGTTCATGCTGGGTATCAACTCACAGTTCTCCAGTTTCAGCCTCAAAGTTTGCTGGGATTTTGATTCTGTGCCACAACACCTGGCTTTGGATGTTGTGTTGTTGTTGTTGTTGCTGATGTTGACATTTTGCTCCAGTGAGGGCTTCTCTGGACGGAGGCAAGAAGACAAAGAAACATCGACCTCATTATCATGTCATTTCTTAAGGCATGAGGCCCATGGCCAGCCTACCTGCTTCCTTCACCTCTGAGAGTCATTTGACATGACTTTTATAGTTAGTGTAGAGTGTTTTCCTGTGATCAGCATAAGTAAAATAGATTATGTTTATTCTAACTTGCCTGCAGCTGGAAATCTTTGCCTTGAGAATTCACTTAATTATTTCTGTTTTGTTTTTCAATCAAATTTTAAAATGGAGGACCCAAGGATGTAGCTCAGTGGCACAATGCCTGCCTGGCAAGTGAATTCAATTCCGATAGCTCCCCCCAAAATAATGAATTTTAAAGTCGATAACATAATTAAAAGACTAAACTCTGTACACAGGGCACCTAGAATTGACTTGAACATAAAGCATTAGTATTTTAGGTGAGACATGGAGCATACTTATACAATTTTATAAAATATCACAATATGCGATTGGCAAAGATAAATGTTAAGTTGTGTAACTGCACCCTGAGTAATGTTTCTTAAGTTTTAATGTCTGTGTAAATATCTGAATTCTTCACTCTTGTCACTGCTCACTGTGATATTACATAAAAAACACACCCACACTTACAGATCTACGATTAAAATTAAGTTAAAAGTAAGAGAAAAGTGTAATAGTGCTTGTAAATACAGATTATAGTAGGTTTTTTTAATTACATTTTATATATCCAATTGCTTCATTTATTATTTGTAAAATGTAATAAAATATTTTAAAATTAACTTAATGTGACTCCATAGGGAAGTACATGGGTTAAATATCACTTGCTGAGGCCACATACACATGAATTTCATATTGGCCTGACTACTAAAAGCTGTCCTAAGGAAAGAATTAATTTCTAAACAAATACCATGTCATGCTAATATTTCTTTCTATAGATGGTTTAAGCAACAAATTTTGAATTTGTCAGTCAAGACCAATATAGAGAAGTACATGTTACTAGAAAGTTCGTATGTTGGATTTTAAAGTAAACAATTCATTTTGCAGTGAAGAAAATCACCTTAAGTGAATGAAATTCTCTTTGTCTCTTTTTTTCTTTTGAAACAGCCTCTGCTCTCAAAGAATAGTCACATCTTTTAGGCAACATTTTTGGAGAAATTAGCACTGCCATTGTATTATTTCATGTTCATTTATTTTCTTCTCACCTGAGCCAAAGAAATACATTCTCATCTGAGAACCTATGTGATTTATATTTCTGTTCCTTAGTGACATAGTTCTTGATGAATACATTGAGCACATAATGAAAAAAGTTTATGTAGCATAAGAAAGAATCTTGCATGTAATATTCTATAATGCAAATCATATCATGTACAAATGTACTTTTGAAAGTTTCAAGGTAATCACAAAGATTGATCTTTTAAAAGCACAAATGTCTGAGTGTATTTTTCCTTTACTCAGAAATTTTGAAGAAATCCATGCTTATCTAAAAACGTTGAAAGCCTCTGTAATTTCTCAACTTTCTGCCTTGGTCATCCACTTCTCCTGCAGTTGCTTTTTAATTGCTATGAAACTATTTCCTAAAGGGCTTTTCACGTTTCCACTACTAGCCCTTTTCTTGTTCTGTTGCATTTCATGAGAAAATCTCCTATTCTCCTCATCTGCCTACTATTTTCCTTTTTTTTTTTCTTCAAAACCATCTCCATAATCCAATTCTAAATTTTACAAATAGTCTTTCTAATTCCATGGTCATCCTTCCTTATTTCTCAAGATGTCTTGTCTTTCCCCCTTATCTTTATTTTTGTAATAGCCTTAATAGATCCAAGCAATATTGAATTATGTTTTCCCTTACCTCATATTTTCATAATTGGTGGTGTTCTTGTTGAGATGATGGCTTTGAAATTTGACTTTTCCACAGTGCCCCATAGGACACTTTGAGTACCAGATATAATAGATTTCCACAGATAATGGAATTCACATATTTGTCAGGTATGAATAGTCTCTGAAAATAAATGTTGGAAACTGTAAGGGGAGAGAAAGTTTCAAAAAAATTCAAAATACAGTGAGATCAATAATATATATAGCAAAGCAGATGTTCTCAACATTGTCTGCAGATCAAATCACTTTTAGAGTAAACATTTTTCTCATGACACAGTATGACCCCAGATAAATGACATTATAGTCGTTGGGAAAGGAGCTCAGGCATTGGTGCTTTAAAAGCTTCTCAGATGAGTCTACTGTGCATCCATACTGCTGTAGGAAAACAACTGCAGCATGTGGACAAGAATAGGTTCTCTTAGTTACTTTTTGTGTTTCTGAGTCAAAATGACCAACACACAAAGTTAAAGGAGGAAAGGTTTATTTTAGATCAGTTTGTAGAAGATTCAGTCCATAGTTGGTTGACTCAAAAGGCGGGGCAGAATGACAGAGAAACAGTCTATGGCAGTACAGGTAGGAGGGAACAAGAAGTGAGTTTGCCTTCTTCCTGTTCCTTTATATTTTATCCAAATTATAAACCTATGGGTTGATACGACCCACATCCAGAGAGGGGCTCCTCTTCTGTAAATGCATTTGGCCACACCTAGAGTTATGCTAAACAAGTTAGTAGATTAATCGAATACCACACACCCTTTATCCCATTATCACACATTCATGATCCAGCCACCTCCCAAAAGCCCCATCTGTGAGTGCATGAGCCTTTGAGAGGATATCTAGGTACAAGCCATTCCAGGTACACAGATAAGTTTGACTTGAAAACTGTACAGAACCTCAATTGGTGTATATATTAGGAGGAAAGAACATCTTTGAAAAAGAAATATTTGTTGAAGTACAGAGGAAAAATATTCTCACTGGCAATTTTTGTGTAGAGATTCTAAAACATACTCATTAGACAGTTACAAAATGAAATGAAGTATGAAAAGAAAGCTGTAAGAATTTTGATCTGCAATAACTTGGGTCTTGGAAACAAAATCAGACATACTGTAGAGATTTTCATGCTACAAACTGGAGACTTACAAGAGAAACAAAATGCTAGTTACATATATTTCTCAAAGGACTGAAATTGGGTGATTTGTAACCCATGAATTTACTTGTGACAGCAAACATCTACTTGTACTGGGGATCAGTGATTTACCTAGATACACTATGTGTGAAAGTTTGGAGATAAAAACAAATTCTTTCAGCATTGTTTTTTTAAAAAAGGGAAATTATCACTACCATAAGTATTTTGTTCTCTCTGCACATCCTAATTTTATCCAGAAGGTCAGATTCAGCCAGGACTTTCACTAAGTGGCATCATGACCTGAAAGTATGACCCTTCCATTAAGATAAAAGCACTTCCTGGACACTTTGTAAAGAAGGAAAAAGGTCAATTGAGGGAGTTGTTAACTCCCTGTGAGTATTTTAATTACTAGCAATGCACTAAATTGGAATAAACTCAGATCCAGTAACAGCAAGTGATTTCAGTGTTAAATGCCTGGCTGAATAATTACCCTAGTACCCCACTACCACCCTTGCTCCAGATCCCATAACCAATATTAGTTACCCTGCTATTTCAGGTTGAAGTGGAAAAAAATTCAGTCTTGAGGAAGATGAACTAAAATTCCTCCAGTAGGAATGTTTTAGGTTGTACTTAAAGTTACAAAAATTGTGGACTGTACTAGAATTTGAGAGAATTTTATGTAGGAAGTAAAACAGTGTTTTAATCTGTTCCTGCTGCTGCTGTAACAACATACTTTAGCTAGGTCATTTATAAACCACAAAATTATATTGCTTATAGTTCTGGAAGCTGGAAAATTCAAGAGCAAAATGCTAGCAAATTGAGTGTGTGGTGAAGGCTTATTTCTCTTATAGTGGAAGAACAAGCCAGTCCTCTGAATTCTCACTTATAGGAACATTAACCTCATTCAAGAGGGTAAAACTCTCATGACCTAATCACCTCCTCAATGAAGGCCCTACCTTGTAGTATCATCATCTTGGTGATTATGGAGAACTCAAGAATTCAGAACATAGCAAGCAGTTACACAAAGAGTTAAGCAAGTTTTACCTTCCTTGAGTTCAATGATTATACATTCAGAAGGGAGAAAACTCTGGAACTGAAAAATTTCCTCATTATTGGAAGACAAAATACAAGCAGATTATTTCCTCATTCTCTGTTATTATTAGGAGACTTGTGTAAAAGGGGGAAATTACATCAGAGAAAGAACTTACCTGTAGCCTACAATGTAAGGGGTATGGAATAAATCTGAAACAGGAACTGCATGCAAAACTTCTGCTGCTACCTTTGAAATGAATTTTGCAGACAGAATCACTAACCACTATGTAACCTGATGGAGATAAAAGGTAAATGAAGATTTTGAGTTAGTGATATAAAATTGGGTGGTCTAAGCAAAATGTTCACAAGCTTTTCTACCTCTTTTCTATGCCTTATATATATATATGAACAGACTAGTCAGTAGCAGAAGTACTTGCTTTGAAACCTTTTGCTTCCATGCTCAGATATAGACTCACATTACTTTTTATATAAAAAAATCTAAGATTCAAATGCAAATGTGATTTGATTGGAGTAAGAGACAAAATTATTCTCCTTAGTTCAAGGTCTTTTTCTGTCTCTAATTTGACCTATTGCTCACTCACAGTTGTCTTGTAACTCATTCAGAGTCACTTGGAGCTGGAGATTCTAATTCTGCTTAGTATTTTGTATGAATCCATAGGTATTGTATTTGTATTTTAAAAGTAATATTTTGATCTTTTAATCATACATATTATAATGATTTTACAGATACATTTCAAATTTCACAAAATATATTTATAGGACTCTGAAGAAATCTAGGAAAATGTAAAAGCATAATCTTTCTCCCCAGCATAATAGTTACTGGTAGCATATTGGTATATCCTCTTTCAGTCTTTTTTGCACATATAATCTATGACTGTATGCTTTTTCTATTATTGATTCAAAGTTGCAAACCTGTCCATGTAATTAATTCTTGAAAGGTGTATTTTATGTAACATAAACACAATGCTGTTTATTTTTAAAACGTTATTTGTTTGTGTTTCTTTGGAGGTCATGTCCAATACACCACAGCTAAGCTATTTAAAAATATCAGTCTCAGAGGCAATAGCTAAAATACATCTCACATTTGCTTTCAAATACAGCTTTTGTTTTCTTTTCAAAAAGAACATTTGCTGTCATAACAGTTTTTAAACTGGTATAATTAAATCACATAGGCACAATGGAAATAAAAATAAGTTAAAAACTCCTGATTTTTTTTCCCTCTTTTGAAGCATGTCCAACTCCTGATGCTATGGCATTTTGAAGGAGATGGCAATTTAATTTTTTGTGTTGATTATAATTTGATTCCTTGGGGATGTATTTTCTTCATCCTGCAAGTTGGCTCCCCATTGGTCACTTGTAGCTTCAAGTTTAGTACTCAGTTTAGCAAACAATAATGAGGTCTACCAAATCTGTGCACCATGCTTTTCCTCTCCAAGGAGACGTCCTTGTATACAGCTCCTTGTAAATAACACCATGTCTTCAAGAAGAAATGAGCTATATCTTTCACCTATAGCTTGTAATAGGGAGATAAATATTTTTAATTGAATAACCTCATGAGACTTGGCCAGTCTGTACAGAGTGAAACTGAGACTTGCAAGGCATTAAGCTAAATGTGGTACAACTTTTTTTTTTCTGTACTTGGATTAGAACTCAGGACCTCACACTTGCCAGGCAGGTGCTGCGTCACTGAACTATATCCCTAGCCTAATGTGGTGCAACTTAATGGAAGGGTTTTTGCTAAATTGCCTATGACCCTAAGGAATTTATAATGTAGCTTTATTCTTTATTCTTTTCTTAGTTGTACACAAAGATGAAACTTGCTCATAGCAGGCAAATTAAAAAAATAACCAAATATAGATGGAAGCCAATCTTTCTAGCCCTCTTTTTCAGGAAAAAAAAAAAAAAACCTCATCTGGACAGTTTAATGTACTTTGCCAAAAGATTTCTTCTAAGAGCATCAAATTATGTAAGTTTATAGTACTATTCTTCCTAGTTCACAAATTCAAATCATTAGAATGTAATATTCTTGATTTTTCTATCACTCCATTTAATTTTTCCAGACTTATTTCTG
>RJWT010019302.1:7513-18573 GCA_004365215.1 Cuniculus paca
CGCTGCCAGTAACCTGTTCTCTTGTATCTCTTTCATCCTTGCACGGCTGTATGGTTTTCACTGTTCACTATCACTCTCCCTCTTGATCATGGCTCTGTAGTCACATTGGTCTCTTTGGTGTTTTTGGAATTCACAAAATAAGGAGTCTCTGAAATTGTTGTTCCTTCTGCCTCTTATGAAATTTTCAGAAAGGCTTCATGGTAATTTATTGACAATGATTAATGTTGATGAATGGGGAGTGGAAACAAAAGATATATTTGGATCTAAATTGATATAATTACGTATATAAAGGAGGTAAATTTATCATTGACTCAAATTATTTTGTTTTTCAAATGTAGTTTATATTTATGTAATATAGTAAGATTATAAAATAATTATTTTACTTATAGCCACAGCTGATCACAAATATGTGAGTAATTTTACATAGGTAAATGCACCCTCTGCAAAAAAAAAGTTAAAATCTACAAACATCACAAAGGTGGTCTGTGTCTTATTAAATTGCTTAATGAGATGTGCAAGTAGTGTATAATTGGAACACGTATGACAGTGGCTATTAACTTTGACTGCAAACCAAAATTATCTGGGGAGAATTTAAAAATCTCAATGTTCAGACTGTAACTTAGACAAATTAAGTGCACCTCTCTAGCAGTAAGCCTGAAGTAACAATATTTTTTAATTGATTCCTATATTGTGTCGGGGTCGAGAACCAGAAACAGAAGAGGAACAAACTAGAAATGTGGGAAGTGTGGATCGACAAGTTGCTTCACAAGGTCATAAAAAGTGATTCAAATTTAGTTTTGAACAAGGTAAAAGAAATGGTGGGAGGAAAATTCTTGGGACAAAATTTAAAAGGTTTACTCTGGGACTTACAGACTGACCCATTTGCCTCTACTGCAGAACTTGTGTAAAAGAGATGGAAAAGTCTCGTGACTGTGAAACAGACTATCTAGCAAAATAGAATCTGGAATTTAACCTATATATAACTAGGGAGTATCTTTTTTACATTGACTTTAGGTGAGTTGTTCAGGATTATATACAAGTGAAAGAAATGTAATAAAATAGGAATTCTTTGCAATTGTTCTGCCATGGTTTGTAAAAGTTGAAATGAACGAACTGAGAAAATCAAAATAAATGATTATGCAATTTCTAAACTAAGGAGAAAATGTCAACTCTCCACTTTACTCCCAAGTAGGTAGACACCATTTAAGGACAACTTGCAAATAAACATATCATTTGTAAGGCAAGCTCTTTGTTTCTCAGTCATAAAGGCTGTCTGGGCCTACTTAGAGTCAACATCAATGTATATCCCCTGGGGAAATGACGATTTTGTAATTAAACAGTGGGCCATCCTACCAGTTAATTCAGGACAAGAACTCCTTAGAGAAAGTATGTTGTACACTTATGCTTCCTAAAATATTGTAACTCCTTCTTGAGAAACTCTATGACTCTCAACTTTTTAGCTAAATATTTTTTTCCTGTGAAATTAGAATAGATATATTTCTACTATCAGTGTCTGTTGTGGAACGAGGAAGAGATGACATGAAGAACAGAAAGTTCTGGTGTCACACAAAATATCCACAAGATCAAAGATTAGAAAAATTTCAGCTATTGAAGTTACTACTTCTGATGTCCTGCTACAATAAATTTATTTAAATATCCTAAGGTATTAAAGACTATGTTGTTACTGAAGAATTGAGATTCTCACATATTGGATGAAAAACAAATACATGCAATGTACATAAAATATAAGCAATATATAAAAAAAAATTACAAAGTATAGAATGAGAGGCAAATAATGTTGAGTAGACTTGAGTTACATACATTTTGCTACAAGGATTTCAAGGCAAAGCTGTTATCATTAGAAGCTGTTGTAATTCCTACTTTACAAATTAACAAATGAGGTTTAAAATATTCATTTAGTTTCTCAAATACACAAAAGTACCCAAATTAAATTTAAACTGAAGAACATAGAACACAAGATTTTCCTTGTACTGACTCTTCACTATTAATATGCAAGTATTATAAGCAGACAGTGTTTGAATCTCAAAGGACAAATAAAATAAATTAAAATTATCTTATGTATCAATTCTATATTAGCATGGCCCAAATGGAACATCTGTGTTCTTATAGCAACTAAGACTCTAAGTAAGTATCTCAGCTTTTAAAACACATAACACATAAAAGAAAAAAGAGCTACCAGAAGTTTGTAGGTAATGTTTACTTTCATGCATTCATAGTAACTTTCTAGTACAATATGCATGAGGAACCACATAGTATTAAAAATAGAATATATCGATATACATATTAGGCAAGAAAAAAGTAAAATAATATATTGAAAACTTACTAAGATGGTGAGAGAAATAAGATGTTGTACTTTAGTAGAAAAATTAACCTTTGCAACCTTGTGCTGTTGAGATACGTGAGAACAACATTCAGATAGTTTGAATATTGTTTATGCTTCCATGTACCACACTTTGCTAAATTAAAAGTTATCATACTACTATAGTAAAGTAAAATAAATTCTTAAATATGATATTTCATTATTACAAGGAAGCTATAATGAAGATTCAGGTTGTATACATCCACATATACAGAGATACATATGCATTGGCATTTAACAAATGATATTATTGAGTAAATAAGATACTCTTTTCACTGAAATGCATAAGATTAAGACTATGCAAAGTGGGACTCCAGGTGTTACTCTGAGATATGCTTGATATCTGACCTTGAGTACTAAATAATCTTTCCATGCCTCAGTTTACTAATCTGAAAAACCAGAGATTTGGACTTTATGATCCTTAAATTTTATACCAAGTCTATAAATCTATGTAATTTTCCCTGGTAGTGTAAAGATTGGTCCTCTTTCCAAGTCCTTAACAGCATTATATCAGCTGGAGTAAGCTGGTGTTCCAGCTGGCTGCCACAGGGACTTGGGCAGTTAATGGAAAGAATCATAAAAGAGGATTAATTTGCAAGCCTGGATTTTCATCATGGCATTCACTCTTGACATGCTTATATGAATAGAATGAAGCTACAGAGTTTGAACATGATCTAAGAAGTTTGGATTCCAGCCACTGACAAAGTTTAAAAGTACTTAGGCATTTAGAATGTCCTCTAGATTTAAAAAATTAAACCAAAAGTAGGTTTTAAAATTAATTTCAATTAAGTACAACAGTAAACATTTGATGATATTATGATACAGTTACACAGAAATAAGTAAACCCATTTTTCGCAAGCATTTCCTTTAGTACAAAGCCATACAGACTTTTCTACCAAATGCCATGCATAATTACTTGTAATGGGCAGTCACCCAGTTTTTACTACTTCATGTTTTTCCAGACCAATCATTTGACTATGATTAAAAAGACCTTAATTACTACTACATTATACATTTATTTAATGACATCAAATGATATCTGAACAGACAAATTGAGCAGGTGACAAAATTACAATTTTTCTATTAGCATGGTGTCATGGAAAGATGTTCTTCAAAATGCGCTGCTCTCAAAATTGTGATTCATCTAGTAATTATTTTATGTAATAAATATATCATAAAGATACCCTAAATACATATAAAAAGAAGGGATGTCTGGGTATTTAAGTGTGAGGAAAATATAGGAAGGTAAAAGTTACTTTCTCTCTTGTTGGCAAAAATTCAAAAGCTTGCAAATATAGTCTGTTGGTAAGGATAAGGGGAAACTCTCATCCTCATTAAGTGCTGGTATGAGTTCCAAACATTACACCATCAATGGAGAATTTGGAATTACATATTTCCATTTCTGGTGAATATTTATTTTCATTCAGTTACTTTTAAGAATCTACCCTGAAGATACTTTTCTGCAATGACAAATTTATCTCTTTCTTTTTTAAATATAATTAAGTTTTTTGGTATATTTTAGATATGCATAATGATATATTCATCATAGGGAATTTGAACCTGTACACAATGTATTTGATTTCTCTATTTTTCCCAATCCCCAATCCTCCCTTCAAACTATCTTCCCCTCCCTATTCACAAAGTTTTGTTTCCATTTTATCCTGTTTTTAAATCATTTTTTCCTTTTTCCCTTCTTTCCTTTCTCCTTTCCCCTGTGTTAGCTCTTGTTTCCTTTTGAACACTTTCTTCCCATTTCACAATATCTATTGTACATTTTGGTCCTTATTTACTCTTTCAATTTCTCATACTAGGGAGACAATGTGATGTTTACACATGTGACTCCGATTTATTTCACTTAATAGTATGGTCTCAAGTTGCATCCACTTACCTAGAAATACCTCAAATTTATTCTTCTTTATGATTGAGTAGTACTCCAATATCTATATCTCTATATCTATATCTCTATATCTTCTTTATCCATTCCTCAGTTGATGGGCATTTGGATTGTTTCCACAAATTTCGCTATTACAAACTCTGCTGTTATAAATATGGGTGCACATATATCACCATGGTATGATGTTTTTAACTCTTCTGGAAAGATGCCCAGAAGGGAACTAACTGACTTACAATGCTGAGATTCCATTTTACTCCAAGAAAGAATGGCTGTTATCAAGATATCGACCAATAACAAATGCTGGAGGGGCTGTGGGAAGAGAGGAACCCTTCTCCACTGTTGGTGGGGATATAGACTGGTACAATCACAGTGGGAATCAGTACGGAGATTCCTCAAATTTTTATCTGTCATTTTGACATATATGAAAATATTGGGAACAATGTAAGTGACATTCATAAGAAACTGATTTAGTATTCTCTGTAACATATTCAAAGATGATTAGTGTGCAGCTGAAGGAGGAGGAGGAGGAGGAAAAAGAGGAGCTGGAAAAATGAGGAAAAGAAAGAGTTCATGGCAATAGATTTGTAATTAGTAGAAGAATAAAAGAGGATGCTAGTATATGACTTTACTGTAAGAAAGGAAATCTCCATGTCTATCATTTATTTATCCCATTTTTTCCATGTTTCTACAAAGTAAAATACTTGATGAGTCAATTAGAAAGTAAATATCAATCAGAAATAACTGAAACAATTCCCTTTGGGGGTATACAATGGTATGTTTTGAAGAAAATCCTAATGTTAAAAATTCAGAAGCAGACAGTTATTTGTGAATTGGTAATATTTTCACACAGAGAAAAATGTTCATGTAATTCCTGAGTAGTATTCTATATCTTTATCTATCTATGTCTGTATCATCTATATGTATATATATCTAATCTCTCTCTCTCTCTCTATATATATATATATACCTTCATGCATACCTATGTTGAGGTACATTTTGATATTAAAAAGAAATGCAAAGAAATACCAATTTCTAATTAGTAAGTGTGTCTTCATGGAACTTGATATTGTAATTTTAAAACTATTTTGTGTTCATTATAAGACAAAGAAAATGAAAATATTAATAATGTAAGAACAGATTTTTTTCTTTCTAAAGAAAAAATATTTTTAAAAATTTGGTAGTACATAGGAGTGAAGTTCTTAATGTACAACTTCTTTCAAATTATTTTAAAACAAAGAGTATATGTGGTAAAAACAATTTGTTAGTTCAGGTGAAATGCAGATGAGTTTACATCATTCTATTCTTTTCCTTTCTGTGCATTTGAAAATGTTTGTAACAGGATTCTTGGGAAAATTAAATGTAAGTAATGCCTAAAGATACTTTTCTTGATCTGATCATATCCTAACATGGCAAAAAAAATGACATAAATTTGGTGTCACAGGTAAACAGGATTTTAAAATGATAAAGCATTCTGAAAGAGTCATGTCATTTGTGAAAGGAAGATGGTATATATGTGTCTTAAGAACTTATCGCAGCAAGATGCTGAAAAACTGTATGTAATTATAGCAAGATAGACAGCAAAATAAGCCAGAGTTTTCTAGACATACCAGGTAAAGCCACATGATTTGAATAATGTATTTTTGCTTGGTTCTTCAAATGGCTTACAATGTGCTGTTTTTCCTGTAAATAGTTATGCTGTACTCATTTGATATTTTACTTTTAATTAGGAAGAACACTCTGTATCTCACGTTAATGCTGTATCTGCATAAATATCTAATTGAAGATAATTTACTGAGTTCTAACTTTTCCAAATTAACTTTAACTGAATTCTCTTATATTAATATAGTAATTATAAATAAAACTTTTAATTTATATTGGTCCCAATATATAATACTCACCGGAGGTTCAGTAAATTTGTATATTTTAAAAAATTAATAATAATAGTTATAATCAAAATCTTACTTAGCTAGCGATTGCAGTTAGTGAGGGAACTGATGTTACATGAGAAATGTTTGTAAGTCTGGAAATGTGATGCTCTACTTCTTTCAGAATGGTAAAGGTACAATTGGTCCTTGGCTTCTCATATTTTTACAGGTCTTGCAAGTAAGTAATTAACTGTAAGTTTTCATAGAATATCTTTTCAATGAATTTGATATAGCAATCCCCCTTGCTGATGAGAAGAGAGTGTCTTTTGTGGAACAAAAGCAGGTATGCTTATTGTACAGTCAAATAAAGATAATGTCTTCCTTCAGAGCAAGGGGGAAGTAGCACCACTGCTATTAAAACATGCTCACGTTCCCTGAGCTCGTAGATCTGCACCGCATCTCCTGCATGTGCAGTTATGCTTCTGAGTCTATTCACAGCACCCTTGTGGAATTTGGTTACTGCAAATAGACTTTTCATGCTTCTTGTTGAACATCACAGAATACAGTCTTTTTTTTTTTTTTCCCTAACCTGTTAACTTGCAGGTAGGGTAAAAAATCTCAGATCTCTTATAAATCTGGACCATCTTCCATGTGTTAGCTTATAGAACTTTTTAAAAACTCTAACAGTAGTATCTAATAAAAGAAAGCTAAACACATTCCGTTGAAAAGAAATACATTACTGAAACACTATATATAGTATATGTATTGGTAATTTGTAATGTATACACTTAAATATAACTTATTTTCAAAAAACCTTCCTAACTGAATATTTTTCCAATAATCTGGTTCATTTAAAATCAGATTTTAAAAGTTAAGATATTTTAGAAATAATTGAATATTATATTTTTTACTAGGTCACCAAAAAAAGAGAGTAGAGACTGAACTCAGGCTACCTAGAGTCAACAACTTAATCCCCAAACTATGGTTCTTAAAAATAGAACAAACATGGTTGAAAACTCCATCAATTCAGTATGGAAAGCCTTGCTTGAGTACACAGAATAAAATGTAAAGAAAATCACCACCTCGGGACCCTTCTGTCTCTCTTACACAGGCGCTTTCTCTCTCCCAATAAATACTTCCTACTATTAAACAAATGTGATAAAAACAAGGCAACAGCAACTTACCATATTCATTTGGTAATTCTACACATCAACATATTTAGATATACCTTATTCATGATAAAATCTTCAGGATATTTCATTGCATGTATAAACAATAATTAATAAGTCAGTCCTCTATTGCTGGGTACATGTTCCATACAATCGCATAAATACTCTATCAATAAATTGCTAGGTCAACAAATCTGAACCCTTAAAACTCTAGTGCACATTGACAAATTATCATCCCTTCCACAATTGCCAAATTTATACATTAAAAACACTACCAAGACTCGCTATTTACCACCCTCACCTACATTATCAAGAATGGGCATCATTAAACTTTAGTCTTTGGCCACGTGATCTGTGAATGATTACTTATAATGATTTTAATTTATATTTTAAGACACATGAGTTTTGTTAATTATCCATAGCTGTGTAACAATTGATTACCCAACTTAGCAGCTTAAAACAACAAATATTTATTATCTCAGTCTGTGGAAACAGGCAGAGGAAAACGTGTGCAGCTGAGCTGAGGGCTTCTGATCCAGCGTCTCACCCACCCTGCCAGCACAGGCCACATTCACAAGGCTCCACTTGGGCAGGATCTGCTTTGTGCTTCTTGACAACACTTCAGTTCTTGCCACTTGTCTTCCTAGTCTGCTCAGGTGTCCTCATGACAAGGCAGCTGGTGATAAATGAGGGAAAACAAAAATAAGAGCAAGGAATAGATGAACAGCAAGGAATACACGGTCTTTTTGTAAACTAATCTAGGAAATAATATCCATCATTTTTGACATTTTTTACTCATTTGAAACTAGTCACTAGTTCCATCCCTTCCTTAAGGGAAGAAGAGGATACGTGGATGAGTATCATTAAGACTCTCACCAGAAGCCTTACATCATCTGACAGATGTAGAGTAACTTTGTGATGTACGGACTTTGTGTAGGTGCATCCATAAAGGCCCTTTCAGAATGCTTACATTTTCAATTTTATTTTTTATGTTTTCTGAGTTTATTGCCATACATGGGCCTTCCTTTATCTTAGAATAATTTCAAAAATTAAAACCTAATAGGATACAGTATCTCATTATTTTATGAAATTTTATATTTATATATTTTATCTACCTGAATGATTTGCACCATATATAGAATGGGGTAGGATATTGTTGTTTTTATTTTATCTGACTGATAACCAATTGCCTCTAAAGTATTTATTTGTTTCATTTTCTTTGCTCTAATTTTAAAGGCACACCGGCAGGTTTTAACCTCATTATATTAAAATCAAGTTGCTCTTCATGTTTGTGTAATTGCTTAATATTATAAAATATTTTAGCAACTGAAAAGAAAGTTTATTTTTTTCACAGTGGCTTGAAAAAACCATTTAATCCAAATGCCACCAAATGATTATTAAATGATTATTATAAGTCTTGGAAAGGGAACTGTGTATTGTTTTTGCTACCAAACTTCATATACCTTGAACTTTTTGTTTTAATATTTTTTGTTTTAATTTTTTTAGTACATGTTTTCCATACATAATGATCACATTCATCATACCTGTACATAATACATCTTAATTCTTTTCTCCACTTCCCTTCCTTTCAATACTTCTTCCGTTTCTCATTTACAAAAACTGTTTCAATTTTTTCCTTTCATTCTTTCTGTTTTAAATCCCCTTTACCTTCCTTCCCTTCCTTTTCCTTCCTCTCTTGTTCCCCTTCCCATTTGAACATACTCTTACTACTTCCTAATATTTAGCCTCCATTTTGCTCCTTATTTACATTTTGGGTTTCTCACACAAAAGAAACAATGTGATATTTAAACTCGTGTGTCTGATTTATTTCACTTAAAATATGGTCTCAATGTATATTCATTTTCTGACAAATGACTCAAGTTTAACCTTCTATGAAGTTAAAGTAGTAGTACTCAATTGTATATAAATATTACATTTTCTTTATCCATTCTTTCGTAGATGGGCATTTGGACTGTTTCCAAGATTTAGCTATTATAAATTGCGCTGCTCTAAACATGAGTATGTATATATCACTGTGATATGATGTTTTTATATCTTTCAGGAAGATACCTAGAAGGGGCGTCAAATGGAACCTCTAGTTTTACCTTTTTTTAAAATTAATTTTATTAGTATATTGCAAATATACATAACAATCACATTCATCATAGGAAATTTGTACCTGTGCATAATACATCTGGATTCTTTTTTCCCCAATCCTTGCCCTTTCTTCAACTCCTGTTCCCCTTATTTGCAAAAGTTTCCTTTCCATTTTTTTCTTTCTACTATTTTTCCTCTTCCTTCTATTCTTCCTCCTCCCTGTCTTGTTTCCCTTCCAATTTAAACATTTTCTTCCTATTTCCTAATATCTATTATATTTGGACCTTATTTATCCTTTCAGCTTCTCACTCCAGAGAAAAAATGTGATATTTACACATGCGTGTCCAATTTATTTCACATAAGAATATGGTCTCAAGGTGCATCTATTTACCTAGAAAAGGCTCAAATTTATACTTCTTTATGGCATAGTACTCCATTGTATAAAAAAAAACCCACATCTTTATCCATTTATCAGTTGATGAGAATTTGGGGTGTTTCCAAGATTTAGTGATTACAGACTGTGCTGCTATAAACATGGGTGTGCATATTTCACTGTGGTATGATGCTTTTAGTTCCACAGGGAAGATACCAACAATGGGAATAGCTGGGTCAAATGGATTCTCGACTTAGTTTTTTGAGGCATCTCCATACTAATTTCTATAGCGGTCGTACCAATTTACACTTCCACCAACAACAGAGAACAGTTCCTTTTCCCCACAACTTCTGTGCCAGCATGGATCAAAGATCCAAATATTAAAACAGAAAGGCTTAATCTGCTAGAAAACAGAGTAGGTAAAACACTTGAAGACACATGTGTAGGCAAAGACTTTAAGAACAAAACCCTGTTTACACAGGAAATATTACAGAGGATTAACAACTGGGATCACATTATATTTAAAATCTTTTGCCACAGAAAAAGAAACAGCCAATAGAGTGAAAAGAAAACCTACAGAATGGAAAGTGTGCCAGCTACTCATCAACAAAGGACTAATATCTGGAATGAAAAAAAAAATCAGATCCCCCTCTCTAAATGTAATGACCCAATCTAAAAATGGGCACCTGAAATGCATAGACACTTCTCATATAAAGAAGCACAAGCAACAAATAAATACATGAAAAAAAAATTGAACATCACTGGGCATTGGAGCTATGCATACTGACCCCTTAAGAGTGTACCTGCATTACTTGGGAAGTCTGTCTGTTCACATACTGACTATCTAGAGCATTGCTCAGGCAGGTGACATCTCAATCAGTCAATTCTTATAGTGAATAAATTTGATAAAATTGTTATTTTTGTATTTCCTGTTACCTTATAAAAATTAATGAAAAATAAAATTAATTAATAACAATTAATGAAAAATAAATAGTTTTTTGTCATCCTCCATTTAAATAATTCAGCTAATAAATGGTTGAAAAAATACTGAAATTCCATCTTACTCCAGAAAGAATGGGTATCTTTTATTCTGTTCTGTTGTGTTTGATCTTATTATTCCTTATGGTATGGGAAGTTATTTTGAAAAGAGCAAGGGGCAACATGGTAATCATTGTTGGTCTATTTTTGTTTTGTCTTGAAGTCTTGTATGACATTCTTTGCTTTGTTTTGATTGAACGTTCTGTTTTATTTTGTATTTGTTTTATTCTCTTCAAAATAAAAA
>RJWT010019303.1:0-18463 GCA_004365215.1 Cuniculus paca
GGGATTCAGCGCAGAAATATAAGCTACAGTAGCACTGAGAATGACGAGGAAGAACCTCGGTGACAAAGGGCAGATGAACAGGCCTTGTGGAGGGAAGATGATGGGAACTAAAGCCAACAGTGGGGCCCAACTCTAGGGTTTGAAGGGACCAGGACCAGAGGCCAGTAACTGGAATCAGAATGAGAGCAAAAAGGTGACCTGTTTCTGAGCTAGGGCACTACTGATGTAGGACCAAGATGGTAACTTAATAGTCCAATATATCACCAATGGCAAAAATAAGGGATACGTTCTGCTAACATTTGACACCCATGATATCCAGGGAATGGATAAATAAGAGAATTCCCTTATAGCAGAGAGCTCATGCCAAGTTGCAGGAAAACTGTCTCACAATACAAGGTACAAGGCCCTATGAGAGCCCAAAAGGGAGTAGCCATCAATACTACCTGGGAGGGGTGGGGCAGGCTTCACTAAGATGGTGGGATTTGACCTGTGCCTTGAATGATGACTACTGGATTCTGAGCAGAGAAGAGGAAAAGGCATTTTGAACAGAGGAGTCACAAGGAACAAAGGCAGAGCCTGTGAAGGAGTGTGACTGACCCTCAGCATGGGGAGCACAGCTGTAAGTGGAATGTACAAGAGGGCTAGAGGGTTTGGGGAGTGGGCACCGAGACTCCCTAGGCAAGCCAGGACCAGGTGGGGGCCTGCAGAGCTGGTCTGAGCCTGTGCCTGATCCTGAGAGAGCAAGGGACTATGGAGGGTTTGCTGGTACGAATTAGGGGTTTGGGTGACAAACCACAGAAACCAGCCCCCACCCACTCCAGTAAGATGCATACAATGGAAAGTCAACAGGTGCCCACCACAACCACTGCATAAGTAGGATCCAGGAAAGGGACTGGAATCACATCTGCTCTGGACTGCAAACAGCAGGGACAAGAACCAGTCTCTTCAGGGTTAGTCCAAATCTACCCCACACCACGGGCAAGTCACAACCCAGGGGAGAAAGCCTCGCACAAACCTGGGGCCGCATGCCCACCTCTTCATTGCTAGTGCCACCAGACCCATGCAGGAGAATGGTGTCTCCCCAAGAGGAAATCAGAGATCTGGAGCCAAAATAAAGGGTTTGGATTATGGGATGCCAAAAATCAATGCCCGTACCTCGAGTGTTTAACCTGGGAGTAACATAAACACATGAACATCACAAATATTTCAGCCCCAGGGGGTCATATGGTCTCCAAGGCAACTACTCATCTCTGCTGTTGGGCACAAAGGTTTATATACACAACACATATAGAAAGGACATGACTGGATTCCAATAAACTTTATTAATAAAACAGGCCATTGAGTCATCTGATTAACCACTGGGCATATTAAAGCACTGTTAGGTAGAAGGTAAAAGCATAGACACCAAATAAGAAACATTCCTCTATATGAAAGCACATCCTATGGATTATCTACCTAAATGCAGTCTGTTGCAGAAAAACTCCTACTTTTTTCTCTTTGTGAAAAAAAAAAAAACACTCCTAATTACAGGTACCTTTTATAAACTTTTTTTCATGAGGATTAAGTTTTGCTTCTTCTTGCATTTAATGTGTTTCTTAATCATCCATTTCCATGGGGGCTGAATTTGTTGGCTGTTATTTGTGAGCTTCTTATTCTGGTGAAGGTAGTGCCATTCCTCCTTAGTAGGATGCCAGGAATGAATTGCCTTTCTTTCTTTTTTTTTTTTTTAATTGTACTGTAGCCATGAGTTTCACAGTGTGGTACACCTGTATTTATTTGAGTCAATTTAAAAAACTACAACAACACAATTGCAACCACACTTTGCAAGCTGCCATTTGGCTGGCAGCTTGCCCCCCTCGGGGCCCTCCTCAGTATTGCTTCTGGGCCATTAAAGCTTGGGTGAGGAGGGATGGAACTTGGAGATGGTGGACACTGTCACGGGGAAGGCAGAGACCCAGCCCTCTTTTGTAGTCACCTCTTGGTTGTGAGGCAGTGTGCTGTGAATTAGTGTATTCCAGGCCCAGAGTGGCAACATATGGTGTATCTCTGTTCATTCTACATTAAATCCTGACATTTTGCAGCTGTCAAGATAAAGCTGTTTATATGAGTAACATTGTAGTTTGTTTATAGGGAAATAATGTGTAGCAAGTTATGATTAATCAAGGTGTCTAAAATCTGCTGGAGGCTTCTAAATAGATTTGTTTCCCCAGTCATGCTTTTTGTCTCTTAAATCAAGGGTTTAGTCATCATCCCAGTCCTTTTGTACCTTGGTTGCTTCTTGGTCCTCTTCTGCTGTTAGAAGGTAAAGGGTGAAGCCAGGCTATGGAGAGGCCAGCAAAGCGGGAATTAGGATGGGACTCAGTGGGAGGAGGAATTTGCCCTCACTCTTCTGAGCCCCACAAAGCCATTCACAAGCTGCTGTCTTCTTTCTAGGGTTCCTGTGTCCAGAACCCAAATCTCCAGTGGGCCATCATCTTAAGAGCTGTGAGTAGGTGTCTTAGCCTCCAGAGGGAACATACAGTGACTTTAGCTTTGTGTTTCTGAGATCCAAAAGTTATGGAGACTTGAAGCAGTATAGATTTGAGGAATCTCAAATTCTAGAGATTATATCAGCTCCTCCTTATGTCTGTGGTCTTGGACTCAGATTTTATCCTTGGAGGATAACTGTTTAGAACTCAAGGAACCTAAAGGCTGAAATATTTGTGATGTTCGTGTGTTTATGTTACTCCCAGGTTAAACACTTACATATTGTCTTAGTCACTGTTATGGCTGGGGCAAAATATTCAATACCCACCACTTAAAAGAGGAGGGCTCTACGTAGGCTCACAGTTTCAGTCCATAGTTGGCTGACTCCAAGACAGAAACAGGATGGGAGAAGGGCTCAGGCAGAGGAAAGCTGTTCATATCATGGCAGTCAGGAGGCAGGGAGAGAAGAAGACAACCAGAAAGGGAGACACATCCTTCCAGGTCATATTTCCATACTTTTCTGACTAGGCCCACCTCCTGACAGCACTTTCAGCCATGAACTCATCAGTAGATTAACCCACTGATAAGCATGGCACCCCCATGATCCAATCTAAATGTCCCATTTCTGAGCACATGAGACTTTGGGGGACATTCTAGAGCAAAACCATCACACATGTCATCTTGCTGAGATTTCCCTAGCACAAGAATCCTTCCGAGATGCTGCTATGGTTTGCATACAGTTTGAGTGTTTCCCCCAAGGGTACAGGTGCTGGGAGCTTTATCTTCTGTATGGCAACGTTGACAGGCGATGGAACCTTCTAGATGCAGGTCCCAACAGACAGTCATAAGACTGGCCACTCCCCCATCTCTCTGGCCTCCCTACTCACCATGTGCTTTCTCTTTCTCCCTTGCACACCTGCCATCCACCATGATTTGATGCAACAAAAAAAAAAAGCCTTGCAAGAACCAGCACACTGCTGCCAGAACTTCCTGCCTCCAAAACCATGTGCTAATTAAACCTCTTTTCTTTATGAGGATCCAGCCTCTGGTATTTTCTCCTAGTGATGCCTAGTAAATGGACTAGCACAATCACCAACAGCTAACCTCGGGTGATCACCCAATCTCTCTTAGCAAGGCCATATGTAAGATTTTTAGGGAGGGCCAGGAACAATGGCTCATGTCTATAATTTCAGCACTTAGAAGGCTGAGGCATGAGGATCATGAGTCTAAGGCCAACCCAGGCCACATAGCAAGTTCCAGGTTGGCCTGAATTGAATTCAGAGATCCTGTCACACAAAAGGAGTGGCATGGAGAATAAAAGTTGCAATAGAATCTATCTTCCAATCCTGTGACATGTCTGTCCTAGTTTTGTCCTCTGGCACAAAATGGAGCTGATTGATTGCTTTTCCACATGAAATCCTTCAGCTCTTGGTAGGCAACCACTGTTTCCTGTGCAGGCAAAACTACATGACTCTCATGGGCAATCCTTTCAGCACCTAGCTCCCCTCCATCCTGGCCACACTCCCCAGAACTTTCTGGTTTGCCTGTTACCCCAGGAATGTGGGATCCAGAACAGACCATCTCTGGTGCACAACCTGGCAGAAGCCCCGGCTGGTCTTTCTTCCCCTTTGTACTCCTTTCTAGACTCACGGAGGTGTGGTCCAGTGCCACTGTGAGTAATAGGAGTCTTGGAAGAATAATCATAATCATTACCAGCCTGACATTTCTATAGAACTTCTTAACATTCTCAAAGGATTTCCCCTTTGTTCAGGTACAATTATCCTCCCCAAGCAGCATCTCAACACCAAAGCATTTCTTAAATACTAGGTATACTTATTCTGGGCCCTTGAGCAAAATTTGCAGTTATTTTCCCAAAGTGAGTATCTGCATTCATAGTTGTGTGCTTGGGTCCACACAGAGATATGTGTCTCTCTGTGCAGAGCCTGCAATGATCCCTGTCCCTAAAGTGGCCATGTGGTAAGGCAGGCAACCAGCCTTACCAGAGGCGGCTCTGGCTATCAGGCCACCACAAAGGAGCTGGAATCATGGACAAAAGATGTACAAGCACATACAGACACCTGCCAGTTCTAATGGTGGCAGCATGTGAAGGACCAGTGACTTCTTTGGCCATGGAAGCAGAGCAGCAGCACCAGGCAGAAGAGGAAGAAGATACTGCACCATCACAGTCTGCTTCCCCTAGGCACCCAGGAGGTAGATCACTGGAAGGTGGGCAGGGGAGGAGGCAGGCAAGATTGTGATGTGCTGTCTGAGAGAACAGAGTGATTCATGGCTGCAGGAGAATGTCTAGCTATCGCTTAACTGTTTTTCAGCAAATCAACCTCCTTCCCCCAGTTGCTTGTTCCTTTGATGTACAGCTGATCATGTCCACTAAAATACATATAGAGAAGACAGCCCAGGCTGGAGTCCTGGGAGATGCTACACATCAGCTTGGAGGGGAGGAATAAAGCCAGCGGAGGAGCCCAGACAGGGTGGAGCTCAAGAACAGGATAAGGCAGGGGCAGCCAAAGGTATGGGCTGACTTTCCCACAGCCTAGGAGCAGAGCTTAGATTGAAAGAGACTGAGTTTAGCATCACTGAGTCCTCCCTTCTGAGTCTGCAGAGTCTCCTGGTGAGCTCAGATGTTGTTCTGTCTCCTTAACTGGACTGTTCCTATAATCTTGCCATATGGCAAAGACAGAAACACAGAGCCGCTCCTTGCATGGGTGCAAGAGCACAGGAGAAACCAAGTAAAGAACCAAGGATACTTTGCCAGGGACACAGGATGCAGGAAGAAAGGACTCCTGCAGAAGGACTTGCTTTCTGAAACCAAACAGACAATTACAGAACTGAATCCAATCAGGATTACCTTCTCCCTTCTCCCCACCTCCTTTCCCACATAGACACAGAGCCAGCCTCTTGTCAGAAATTAATATCGCACAGGACAGTTAATCAAAACTAAGCCGCCCCAGCCCTGTGAGTGACTGATGTCTGGAGCGGAGCTGACATCCAGCAGATAAAAGCATGGAGGGGACCCCTCTCCCTGCCACAGTCCACCTGCAAATGGAGAGGGGACTGAAGGGGGACACACAAAGCTAATTTCTTCCCATAAAAAATGATAGATGGTGAAAAACCGTTTACTACATATTGGGATCTATGGCTGGACCACTGGTATATTTTACTGGGATGGTTATGTCACTAAATAAAGCCTGAACGATCCATCCTGGGCAGGGAGCCTGTCAGTGGCCACTAAAGGAGGAGAGTGGGGAGGGTGGAGCAGTTGAGCAGGCAATAGGGAATGGGTGAGGATGGATGTTGGTGCTATGGGGACCTGCATCTGCATATTGTCCCCTAGATCACAGAGTTTCATATCAAAGGGTCTTGAGGATCCCCTTGTCAGTTCTCCAGTTAGTTCTTTTCACATAGGAATTCAAAGGGTTCCTCCAGCCTGTTTCTTCTTTGCTTTTTCTAGAGATGCCAAATCTGCCACCACTGGTTCAAAGAACAGTACATAAATGTCTCTGTGCTGGGCATAAAGCCAAAGACCCAGAAGTAACAATGTCTGTCATTAATCAGAACCTTCTCCCCTCCATCCTTGGGGCTTCAGTCAAGTCACACGCGTGGTTATAGAAGGAGGTGATCATGTACCTCGAAGTTGGTGGGCAGATGGAAGAAGGAATGGGACATGCACAAAGGAAGTATGGAAATGCCATTTGATTGAATGCAGTTAATCAGAAGTCTCATTAATGAATGCCAGAGCCAGCCACCTGAAATGCCAATTCCAACTTTAATTCCCCACCTTGTCTCTTCCCTGCCTCTGAGCAGAGGTGGGACTCGGCAGTGTCTGACTCTAACACACGAATCAGCCCACACTGAAATGTGTGGCTTCAGGGAGAGAGGATTTTCCTGACCTCCTCATCATATCATCGACCCCTGCCACACATAACCCTCCAGTTCCAGAGACCAAAGAGTACAGCTAAAATGGCCTGAGCCCTTTGGTAGATGAGTGAGGAAATTGAGGCTCAGCACTAGAACTCTTTGCCTGATTCAAGCTGACTCCTCCATACCCTGCTGATGCATTAGCCCAAGGTTTGAAAGCACAAGAAAACCCCAAGTCACTAACGTTCATCTTCCCCATCTACCCACATATTAACCCACCACATGTTAGCCACAGGCAGCCAAAGATGGGCTCTGGCATTTGCTAGAAAGCAAAGTGTCCTGATCCCAGCCCCCTGCCCTACCACTTCATTTTCCCTTTTCATATTACATGGTCCCTTGGTACCACCAAATGGAGAAACAAGAAAACAAACTGTGGAGCTCAAGTAATACAAACAATTCCTAGTCCCTACAGATGAGAGGCAGGGATGTCAATAGATGCTGGTGGAGTGGACGGAGAGTTGAGAACACTGCCTGGATCCAACTCTTAAACAGCCACGAGGTGGATCAAGGACAGGATGAGTAGAACGGTTGATGAAGTCCTTTGACCAGAACTGGAAACACCGTGTGGCAGCCAAGCGGACAAGCATCATGCTCATTCTGCTATGAGTTTATCTGAGGACAAACCCCACTCTGCATTACGCAGAATTTATCTTTTCGGGTGAAGGAAACGGATGACAGAGGGGGAAATTCTCCCTGTCTGACTGAAGAGATGTCATGCAGTTCAGTCCTGGCATATGCTGTGCCCTGTAGGCTGATTGAGGCAAGACTTCCCCAAGGGCCTGAGTCTAATGGTGGATAGTGCCCAGATCGGGAAGCATGGTGCCACGTTTGGAAGGTGGCCCACAGAAATGGGCACAGACCAGCACTTCATCCCAGTTCTAGTGCTTACTAGGTGACCTTGAGCAGCTTCATCAGCCTCTCTCCCTTAGGCTTCTCATCTGTGAGATGGAAAGAAAAATAGCACCCATTTATGATGCTGTCTAAGAATTGGATGCATGATCATAACCACAGGACATGATACATGACAAGTGCTATAGAAATGGCCAAAGAAATAAATAATTCTGATGTAAACCAGTAACATGAAACCTGGAATAAAAGACAGAAATGTTCCCCAATCAGGCAATTCTCTGAGAGTAAACATGGGTGGGAGTAAAGGGGACACCAACCACACCAACAGTGACAGTCACGGACGTCCTCCTGTCCCTTGATTCCTCCTGTGTATATGCAGGTATACTCTGCAACCCAAGAAGTTTGCCTATGAAATACATTTCTATGACATGCATCTTATTTTCTTATTCAATTTCAAGATAAAATTAGGGTTGTGTCCCTTAAGGGGAATATGTTACCTTCCTCTCCAATGCAAGAAATTCCCTAGAGAAAGCCTGTTAAAATCCCGTATTTAAAGGAACATCAATATTTTTCTGACAGAGTATTAGTAACAATAAATAAATTGCCAAATAGAACTGCAGACTAGCAGGACTGACTGGTGTTTGAGTGACAGTTAAGCATCTCATGAGAAATAGCAATGACAGCTGAACGTGTCACCAGTGACATGGTCTCAACTGCACAGTCTAGAGCACTCCTGCTTGGGGGAGGTGACAGGCAGGGGAAGATCGGGTTTGGGAGGGTGGGCTGTCCAGGGGACTTCCTGCAGCCCACATCCAAGTGTCAGGGGAAAGAGGGCAAGGCCGGGTCAAGGCCCCTCCAGGCTGGGATCAATGAACTAGAGGCAGATCAGTTGGGGACACAAGACATTATGACAGACTTCTAGGACCATGGCACTTCATCAGGTGGACATTTGGGCCACTTAGTAGGGCTGATAGGGACAGGAGAGTGTTTTAGACAGTAAATGCAGCTCTAGGAAAGGAATAAGAAAGGGGATCAAGAGGTTGGGGTCAGGGGTAGGACACAATCTCCATCATGTGGAGAGACGAAGAAGAAATGGGCACCAAAATATAGCACAGGACACCCAAAGTGAAGATCAAAGAAGGGGCCTGGGGCAAGGGTGCTGGCCACTTTCTCCAGAGGACTATCTCCAGCCCAAAGGGGATGGGGCCTAGGCAGCAGGATGGTCCCAAACACTACCAGGCAATGAAGCAAGATCCCTTCACCTACTTTTCAGTGTGAACTGTAGGAACAGATAAACAGGGCTGGAAGAGACTGGGCAACAAAGGTGTGATGGGACCATTGAGTTTTGGAGCTTCTACCAGATTTTCATAGTGGGCAAACATGTGGCTCTTGTCACAGCTGAAAGCCTGCCTTCTGGAACTTCCTGAAAAATGCTATGCTTGAGAAATGTGCAGGTCACTCAGGAGATCCAGAAATCCAGCCAAAGCCAAACCTTCCCAATGCTGCAAGAGGAGGAAAGCAGGAAAGCACAGACACTAGGATCTGCTATGGATCCAGCAGGGCACGACTTCCCAGGGTATGTGGTACAGGGCAGTTGAAAAGGAGTTTTCTAGATGCCATTGACTTAGCAAGAGTGTGGGACATAATGAGCTCACCTCTTGATCCACAAATGTCACTTTTCTAAATTGCTCTACGATGTTCTGCGGGCACACAGCTGTTCGTGGACTTTGGGTAGGGAGCAACAGGTAAAAGATACTAGTTACCAAAGGCAGGGGGTCTTCATGGCACATTATACTACTTTCATGTTTCAGTGTCATAATCATATAAATAATCATATTTATAATTAAAAAAAGCTTAAAACAATATTTTATGGGAAGACATACAGGAGGTCTTGAAAATAACTTCTAGAAGCTTCTATAACAGTTAATTTCTAAGCATTTCTTTTGACTATACCGTTGGAGTGGTTACTACATCTAGAAATGAGATGGTTCTTGCCCTGTCTGTTTTGCTGTTGTGATCATTCTAGGGATAGAACCCAGGGTCTTCAACACTGAGGTATATCCCCAGCCATTTTTATATTTTATTTTGAGACAGAGTTTTACTAACTCACTAAGTGGCCCAGGCTGGCTCAGACTTTCAATCTTCCAGCCTCAGCCTCTCAGAGTTCTGAGATTATCTGTGTGCGCCACCACACTCACCTAGAAATGAGCATTTTTAAAAGGAAGCTGCAGTGGAAACCAAAACCTCCCCCTCACTGTTTTTCTATCCCACTCTGGAAAATTGGGAGCTTCCACCCTTGCTGATTTACTGGGAAGCAACCTTCAGCCCACTTTCTGTTCTCCCCTTGTGAATCCTTCCCACTGTGAGAGAAGAGTGATTAGCTATCGGATGAGTGAGATTCAAATCCCCAAGGATTTGTTTTTCTCTGCCCAGCAGCGTTAAAAAAGGATGCCTACCTCAGGCTCTAGTTGGAGTTCTCTGCAGGCTCTTTCTTCTTACCCACCAAGCTCTCCTCTGGAGCAAGTTAAGACCCAGAAACAGGTGGAAGTATTTGGAAGAGAGAACTCTGGGTCTAATTTTCTTTTCCTAGTCCAACTTTACGAGACATGAAACTTATTTCTTTTTTTAAATCTCTGATGTCTGGTCTATTTCTAAAAGGATTTGGAATTCTAGAGGGAGGAATGTTATTAAATGTCTTTTTACTGGTTCCTCAAAAGGAAAAGCAAAGCCAATACTATTGAAGCAGGTTGGCAAAGAAAGCTTCTGATCGGAGGGAAACAGTTATAAGGGGATTTATCACAAATACTGACATTCACACAATGGCAACTAACATTTACTAAGTGCTTAGCAGAGGTCAGGCACAGTGCCAAGTATTACACAAGTTATTGTTTCTAAGTTTCACCATGGTTTTCTAGATGAGGGCACTCACACTGAGAGACACCAGGATGATGGCTGGTGATGGCAGGACTGGAAGCAAACTGAGGCAGACCTCACAGCCCTTGCTTTTAAGCATGATGAGTGATTTCGGTCCTGGTCCTTCTGCTTCAAGGACAGGAAGTCAGTCTGCACTCAGGAATGGCCCAGTCTAGATGGGGCTCACACCAGGGCAATGCTGACAGCAAAATGAGGGAGGGACAAGGGCAGGATACCCAAGGCCAACACAAATGTCCAGGTGGATGAATAACCAGAGGTGAGTTTGAAGCAGCCTGGGGAGTAGAGCAGGCCTAGGCAGTGATTCACAAGGGAATTACAAGGAAGCATCCTTTTGGAAGGAAGCTTTGCAAAACTCCTTCAGGGACACCTCTGCTTTGGAGCTTAGATTCGTGTTGTTAGTTTTACCCGATCCTTACACTAAGAAGTTTATTAAAATATTTTCATTCCCATTTTCTATGCTTGAAGTGTCTATAATATTGTGAACTATTGTGAAACGGATATTTGAACGATGACAAAGTTTACAGAGTTGTTCAATTCTCCCATCTTAGAGATGAGCAAATAAGCCTAAAGGGATGAATGAATTGCCAGGTCACAAGTGAAGTAATGACAGAATCTGGGCAGAAACCCAGGGCTACTTCAATGATGCTAACATGAGGCCTGGGGTCCTACCCCCTTTCTGGCCCTATATTTTTGGAGCATCTACATTGGGTTAAATGCCATAGCAAACCTAAATGTATAAAGAACCCAGAGCTCATTTTCAATCTCAGCTCCAAATGAGTTTCATGAAATTGAATCCATATTGCAGGATTCCTGAAGTGTACATGCAACCCTTTGGAGTGGTAAACACACCTCTTAAAACTTGCAGGTTATAAACAAATGACAGCAAATGTGACCGAGGAATATAGGATTGATTTTCTATGCCAATAGCGACTTCTAATTTATACATTCTATAACAGCTAGTATTCTTTATCTTGAGAGACATCTATTGTAGCAGCTCGAGATATGATCTTACAGCTCTCTCCCTTCTCTACACTAACGCACTACCCTTAGACTGAGAAAGATTCTTTAAAAGTCCAATAATCACTCCAAGGTCACAAAACAAGCCAAGGACAGGAAAGAAGTACAAGGTGGTGCTCTGACTCTCAGGTCTCCAAGGCTAAGACCCCTCTCATGTTACCTCGTCATCCTTCAGAGATTGCCACCATCAGAGTAGAAAACATCCCCTAATCAGGAGCTTCCTGTTGCTGGAATAAGGAAGGGACTTAGGTCTCAGCTGTGTGTGAGCCAATGCAGGTACGGAGAAGTGCAAGGAGAAACAAAGGGGCAAGTGTCCCGAGACAGGTGGCACTGATTTCACAAAGGCTCTATTTGCAGCCACAAAAGAGGACCTCAAACTCTGCCGCTCCCAGCATCCACGCCTCCCTGCTGTTCTTTTAATAGAAGCATTTTCCCTGCCTTTCTCCCCTCCCTCCAGAAAACCTCACAAATATGTTGTGTGAAATATCAGAACTAATTAGACCAAATGGTGCTCATATCTGTCACTGGCTTTTCTGGAGGAGAGCAGCCTGTGTCATGGAGGGAAATTTTGTTAACTAATTAAGGGCAGTGTTTAGAGGAGAGTGTCCTATTCCTAAGGGAAAGAAGGATGGAGGACTGGACAGGGTGCTTGGATGAAGGAAAACCAACGATGTAGATGGAAGACAAAGTAGATGGCCTTGAAGATGGCTTGGGAAAGATACAGAAATAAGATTGCCAACTTCTGCATGGCCAGTTCCATAGTTAGAGCAGAAAGAGGACACCGTTTGGTTGTAAGCATAGCAGTATTTACTCCACTACACTATTGAAAAAAAAAGGAAAAAGAAGGCAGTTTACCCTCAGCAGATACTTAATAGTTGTTAATGTTACTGCTGTACAAGCAAAGTAGAGATTTCATTTTATTTCCTTATTCCACAACTCTCAGTATAGCATGTATTATTAGTAGTTACTCCTTAATTTTGACTAGAAAGTGTTGCAGGGAGAAGAAAAAACATAACATTCGTAGGAGTCTAGTTTATGCTTGAGACAATCTAAGACCTTTTGATAGTCTCTCTCCCTGTGTCTGTGTCTGTCTGTCTCTCTCTCTCTCTCTCTCTGTCACACACACACACACACACACACACACACACACACACACACACACAGAGAGAGTAATATCAGAATAGAAGAATAGAAATAACAGCAAAAGAACCTACAGTTGTTAAATCTAAAGTAGACTCAGGAGACACTTTTAGCTCCTTCCATAGATGCAAAATACTATCACATGAGAATGAAAATGAATATATTTTAGGAGATCAAATTAAAACTAACTGGAGACTTTGACCCAAAAATCAAGAAAAACTTTTCAATGATTAAAACTGTTTAAGAAATGAAACAGGCTGTTTGGTACGATAGGAGGGATGACATGGCACATTTGCAGTATGTCAGAGTTGAAGCCATGGGGCATCAATCAGAGAGGCTTGGAAAGGCTATGCATTAAGCATTGAGATTCCCCAGGTCTGTAAATTTGGAGTTGCAATAGACTTATTTTGGTTACCTACACTGGAGGCTGTTTTCCCTATGCAGTAATCAGGTCAGCCCCAAGGAAGTCTTTGGACTGTCTTCCAGTGGAAGTCTTTAAGATGGAGCAAAGTTAACAGGACTCATTCTGTGATATCTGGGTGTTGCATGGCTCAGGCAAAAGGTGAGGGTTAGGGGAGCACAAAAACCTTGAGAGTTTCCCTTATTGTCACTTGCTTTGTGATACCTGCAGTTATAAGGCAAAGGCATCACTGGGGAGAGCAAGGACCTAGGACACATTTGCTAAGTGGCTCTAAGAGCCATGCTTATCCACACCCTCCTGCCCTGGTCCCTTCTACATGCTGCACAGTCTGTGTGCTCAGAATGAAACTCCAGCTCTGCACTCACTAGTTATGTGGGCAAATTAGTAGCACATACTAGTTATGCAGGAGTTCCCTTGTTGCTGTTCCTCATTTAAAAGGATGGTGATTCTGCTACTTAGTTCACAGTGCTGTTGTGAGATCTATAAGAATTAATGTGCCAAATAAGCATTGAATGTGGCACAGAGTTAGCACTAATGAAGAACCTAGTCCGAAATGACACTTGGCACTGAGCACTCCAAACTGAGAGCCACTGATTGCCCTTTGGGGTCACACAAAGGAGAGTCCACACTAACCAAGGATTGCATGAAGGCTCCACCACGTGCCTCCAATATCATGTATTGAGGACTGTGCAGGGAGAGCCATAACTTACATAAATCAAATTTTAAAGAATAAACCAGAAGAGGCAGGGAAAAAAGAAGGCCTGAGCAAAATTGTGCCTGGAAGAGGAGTGCTTGAATACTACGTATTTGACTACTATCCCGGCCTATAGGCTCAGCAGTTCTGCTGGGAGCTGCCAGGGAGGCTGCCTCCAGCACCCAAGCTCCTGCTGGGTTCCACTCCAGATGCACCAGGGGGCCCAAGACGCCCATCTCCCTGGATTCCTTGCCAACACTGGTTTTTCTCCCAAGAACTCGTAGGAGCCTCGCAACATGCTTTTCAATGTATCTAATGGATGGGAGCGCGGAGACAGGCACTTCCACTTGCTCAGAGTCACAGCATGAGTGTGCACTGGGCCCAGGGCCAAGGCCTCCACTCCCCCGGCTGTTCCGAGGTTCCCCAGCCATGGCTCCTCTCCCTGCCTGCCTATCTGCTCCCCACCCTGCCACCCAACGTTCGTTTTTCTGGTCTAATAAGGCTGCTCTTGGGCTCTGCTTACTATAATATACACATAGATTACAGCTACATTAAAGGAGCCTGAAAATACCAAAGCAGAACTAAAGCAATTATTATAATGCAGCCTTAACAGCAGCTGTAATGAGACAGAATTAAAAATGTGCCAGCATAATCACAATTCACTGTTCCCAACGACCTTCCAGAACTGCCTTCATTTGGAAAGAAACATCTAGTCCTGAACTGAATTGTCAGATGGAGAGGAAAAATTCAATTGTGTTTCCCACTGGGGCCTGGTCCCTGGCTACCAACTCTGGCTCTTCTGTGCAAAGGCATCTGTCCCCTGGCTGCTTCTATAGGGGATTAGCCATTTGCTCAGTGAGGTGCAGAGGGAAGGGAAATAGGGGCCGGGTGTTCTTTGATGGCACCAGACCTTGCTTATCCTCTTCTCTTTGTCACCAGGCCTGTCTGTCCCACACTGGGTCAAATTTAAGTCTGAGTAACATGATTTTCACCTCAGGCATGAGTAGGACATGTTGCAGACAATACCAAAACATACCCATATTCTTGTAGTCGATCCCCACCATAACCATGAAAACCTAATAATAGGTTCTATTATTTCCCACTTTGTGATCATGAAAACAGAAATGGGGAAAAGTAACTGCTCAAAGATACACTTAGTGGACACTAAAGCCAAGGTTCAAAACTCTGTCTTCAGTCTCCAGAATATGAATTCTACACTGATTTTATAGAAGACAGTCCCCAATAGAAGCTAAAGAGAAGCTTGTTTGGATAGGCCTCAGGTTGCTTTAGTTTGATGCAAGGATCCAGGCAGGAAAAGAGATGGGAGGAGACAGAAAGCACACCAGCCCAAAAGGCATCTTGAGGAGCCATCCCACAGAGAGGTTCATGGGCCCCCATGCAACAGAGCATATGCTCACTTCTCTTTCCATGGTTCTACGTGAGAGAAAAAAAGTAAGAAAATAAAGTACCAGCTGATAATGGAGCTAGATGGGGAAGAATATAATTTACAGGCTTATTTTCTCCAGGATGCTCTGGAGAATTGCTGAAGCTCAAAGATTCTACCACCCTGTGCAAATCCCAAATTGAGCCTTCTGGTTCCTCGGTTGAAGGTAAACCTGACCATTCACTTCAAAGCATGCTCTGTATACTTGAGAGATAGAAATGGGGGCTACCTGGCACTTTGTGTTTGGTCTTCCCAGCATTGCCTTTACATCTGTGTTACTCAGCTTTGTGTCATGGTGACAAAATACAGAGAAAAGCAAATTAAAGAAGAAAAAGTTTGCTTTGTCTCAGTGTTAAAGGTTTCAGTCCATGGACAACTGGCCTCATAGCATTTGGGCGTGGTGTGAAGCAAAAATTTCATGGCACAAGGGTGCAGTGGAGGCAAACTGCTCACCTCATGGCAGCCAGGAACCAGACAAAGAGCCTGTGCTAGTGAGCTTCTTCCTTCTGCTTTAGTTCCACTCTTCCTCAGCCTACTGAATGGTGCTGCCCACACTCAGGGCAGGTCTTTCTCCCTCAACTGGCTGACCTCCATGCCAATCATCTACTCACACATATCCAGAAGTGAGCCTTACTAATTCCTAGGTACCTATCAATCCAATCAAGGTGCCAATCAATATTAACCATCATGATATCAGCGCAGGTGAGCCGGTTTTTATCCTGTTCAGTTGGACAGGAGCAAGCACAGATTACGTGCATGAAAATGAGAAGCCAGCACCTTCATCTGCCTCCTAATCAGCCTTTCTTCTTTCCTCACTTCCGCCTGTATGGTGGAGTAAGCCTAGTCTTGAGAATGCTGATTCAAGAAGCCCCACAGCCTTGAATGCCTCCAGATGTACCATGCAGATGTTGAGAGTTGAGAATGATGTCCCTATGAAACTGGCCTGGGCCTCTGGAGAGGGATTTGAATTCTTTCCATGAGCTGCTCCCCACCCTACCTGATAAACTTTGTGATCTGTGGTTTACCCACCTGAGAAAAGCAAAGGCCAACAGAGCAGCTGATAGCTTGATGACAAGTGTGTGGAAGTTTATTGCCAATTCCAAGAACCTACTACTGAAAGTTGATGACAAGACTCAATTCTTTGCCATGCCAAGACTATCAGCCTCAGTCTTCTCTGCACCTGGATATGCAGGGCCTCAGAGTCTAGCCACAGACACCAGTATCACTGCTTACCTTTGCCAGGGGAAAAGGGTCACTGGAAGGGTCACCTGTCATTACTTCCTGTGTGTTGTCATTGGCTACCTCCGTGATAGTCCGTCCTTCATTTACCAGACCGATTTTATGGAGAGAGGATGGGTGTGATCATCTTACTCAAAGAGAGTAGCATCATGCACATGAGTTCCTGCTAGTGGAGAACAAGCTGAGAAGGAAAATCTGGGGAAGCAGAATCCCCCATTTGCGGGGCTCGATTCTTCTGCTGACACTGACTTCTCCTTCCTGAGAGGACAGAGAATGAGAGAGCACGGCCGTAGCCATGGTACATGTCATTCCAAACTTTCAGGCCAAAACCAACTTTCTTAAAAGTCTGACAATCTGGCAATGTAAGCATGAAGGGATGAGGAATGTGAGGGGGAAATTGTTGGGGATTATCTGGTCTAATTTCCATCTAGGATGATGGAGTTTGCCCCTGAAGGTGAGTAGGGTCTTCACTGTGCAGTGAGTAGGGGTGTCTCAGGAGGCCACCCCAACTTGGCATCATTGGCCACTAACTGTGGCAAGTCCACACTATAAGATCAATGGCCACTCAAAAACAGGACTATAGCAAATACTCACCTTGCTTTATGGAAATTATAATCAAAATCCAAACTGCAAAGAAGTGGAAGCAATCTTTTGGAGATCAAAAGACCAAGAACAGGAAGAAAAAAAAAGTTACATAAAAGAATTGAGGATCTGATACCTTTTGTAAAAATTCACACACAAGGTAATAAACAAGTAGAACATCGAAGGACCTTCCCTAGGCTCAGAGCTGGGCTGCTCACACTACCCACCCACCCACCACCCACCTCTGCAGCCTGCATTGGTTTTCAGGACACGGAGGTGGGGGTGGTACTGGCAGCCCCCTCTCCTCCCACCCAGGCGCTAATATGATGCACGGAGGGGTCCACAGCCGTGAAAGAATGGCTCGTGATTTTTGTTGCTGTTGTTTTTAAAATGTATTTCTCTAGTCCTTTGCCAACAGCTTGTTAGCACATGGCTTGGGTGAGCAAGAGGCTTTTGGCTCCCAAGACAGTTTAATGCCCTGCCTCAGGGCCCAGAAGGTAATCTCAGGACATTCGTCCATAATGTCTCCAGAGAGATGCTATGGAACCTCTCTAGCAGTCCATGTCACACAGGCACCAGACCCCTGCTCCCACCCAGTGTACAAGGAACCAGGTTTTAAGGCTCATCCCCCATCCTAAGTGTCTTTTCCCATCTGTCTAACAAAGGTGTGAATGAGTTTGACAGAGGATGAGGAAGGAGGGAAAAAAAGAAATTAACAGCACTCCCCACTACCACATCACCATCATTACAACACGCACACACACACACAGCACAAATACATACTCACATATAGACAGTCAGACATCTGCCAGCATGTAATCATGGCCAACACATTCAGGCTAACGCATCCTCACTGTGGTGCTTGATGTCTATAAAGAGTCAGAAGATTTGCATTCTAGTCCCAATTCTGTCCCAAACTATCAGACCTTAGATGGACATCTTCATTCTCTGAATTTCTGTGTCCTCCCAACTGGCAGTCATCCATGCTTTTCCAGAAGAGCACTGACCAATCAATTCACCTATTCCTTACACCCAGGCCCATTCCAGACCATTTATTCCCAAAAGGCTCAGTAGACATGAAATTTAGCAACAATTTGGGGAGCAGAGGAAGATGCTCAGGCCTTTACAGGAGTAAGAACTCTGATCTCAACCACACATCCCTGAGACCATGAACTGCTTAGTCACTGGAGCCCATGTAGCATTCATCTCCTCTTTTTGTTCATAAAGTCCCTGAATACATACTTTCCTGGCTAAAGCAAGTTGTAATGTATTTGTTACCTGCTTCATGGGCCACCCTCAAGTGATGTCTACCTAAACCAGGATGATCCTTACCCAGAATCCATTTCCAGAAGGCTTCAATCAAACAAATCTGGACTTGTAGCATTTGCTTCTTGAATTTCCCCCTTGACTCTCATCCCAGGCTGCCTCCTATGGGTACTTGACTTCCCATGCTTCCTCTCAGCTGTGCTGTGCTGTTTGTCACAAAATAATGATGTACTACATTATGAATCAATGAAGAGGTTGCTTTGGGGTGGTGGCTACCTTAAATACATTTCTGTGATATTTATTTTGATGCATTACTTTTGTTTTGTGAGTATTTGCACAGTATGCCTCTCTTCGTTTCTTCTGCTTTCAAATGTTCTGGGTCTGTCTTGCAAAGGTGTGAATAGGTTCGACAAAGAATGAGAAAAGAGGGAAAATGAGAGTAATTAACTACATTCTTCTACTACCACATTAAGAT
>RJWT010019304.1:0-18464 GCA_004365215.1 Cuniculus paca
CTCTCTCCCCAGACAGGCATGGAAGGAAGTTCAGGCTGGTGACCAGGCCTGGAAGCCACCCATCCCCACCATCGCTGCATTCCATTAATGCAGAGCCATCCACGGAGCCAGTCCGGGGAGGGAACCACTCAAAGGCGTGAGCCTGGGGAAGGTGGTTCATTGGGGGTGACGCACCTCTCCACAGACGAGCCCCCACACTTCTCATTGAGTGCAGTTTCTGCCTCTTTCTGTGCTCTCGGCAGTGGAAATGTTTTAAAGTTACTGCCTTGGAACTCACTTCGTATCCATACGCTTTTCTAACTTGTTTGCAGTAAGAGAGTAAAAGACTTCTTCGAAGAATTCCTATGCATGCTCTCCAGTGAGTTTTAAAAATGCAGTCTCATTTACCAATATTAAAATGAAGCATCTCAAGGCCCTGTAAAAAGCTATTTTTTTTTTAAAGAAAGTCTCTTTGGGAAATCAGATTTGATTCCGTTTTTAACAAACAATGATAACATATCAAACTTAAAAGGCAGATTGGTTTTAGGGAAAAGTGATACACCACCAGTGTGGGCGTCCCGGGGTGAACTCTTCAACAATATTGCTTTTCATGCTCAGCCACTAATTAGAAAACCTGCTGTCTTGTGGGGCTGCACTGTGGCTTACTTTTGGTTGGATTTTTTAACAAACTTATAGAGATGGGGACTTGTTCAACAACTTCCCCCACACACACTCACACTCACACTTGAAAAGGCAAAAGAACTCCAATCTAAATGAGGTGCTGTGTAATTACAGGGCCGTTTTAGGAATTCTTTATTTAAAGTCTTATACCTTTAGCTTCTGCAAATGCTACTGAGGATTTAAATTCTTCCAGAAAGTTGCTGTTTTTTTGTTTCTTTGTTTCTTGAGAGAGGGTCTTGCCATTTAGTTCAGGCTGGCCTGGACTTACTATGTAGCCCAGGGTGGCCTTGAACTTGCGGTGATCCTCCTGCCTCAGCCTCCTGAGTGCTGGGGTTACAAGCGTGCGCCACCATGTCCATCCGGCTGAGTTACTGGGTTCTGCTCTGCAGTGCTGGGGATCAAACCCAGGACCTCAAGCATGTGAGGCAAGTGCTCCACCACTGAGCTGTGCCCCCAGCTGTGTGTGTGTTGTGTGTGTGTGTGTCCATTTTAATGCTAAACCTCCAAAGCTTTCCTTTCCATTCCTTTTTTAAAAGACACTAAATCTCCAAAGCTTGTTTGTCTGTTTTTCTCCCCTCCTTCCTTTCCCCTCCCTTCCCCTCCCCTTCCCTTCTCCCTTCCTTTTTTCCTCCCTGCCTTCTGTGACCCTGAGGAGTGAGCTGATTTGAAGGGCTTCACACTGAGCTACACCATGGGACCACTCCCTTTTTTCTTGTCTTAAGACAGGTCTCATTGAGCTGCCTATGCTGGGCTCACACTTGCGATCCTCCTGCTTCAGCCTCCCAGCGTGCTGGGATTCAAGCGTGTGCCACTACACTTGGCTTGCAAAGCTTTTCTTTGGTAATTTGGGAAGCAGTACATGTGAGAGGAAGTAGGAGGTTCAAGGTGGCAAATAATTTGACTTTTGTGTTCTGCGCACCAGCATTGGGAATACCCTGCCCTATGGCAGTCATTTACTCATGAGGTTTCATTGGGGTGGCCGCTAAGAAAAAACTGAGAGGAGGATCAGGGCAGGAGCTCTTTCCAACTCGGGGAGGAAGAGCCCTCTTTTCCTCCTTTACAGCGACTAAGAGCTAAACAGCTGAGGGTTGGTGTCGTTTCTCTCATACAGGACTTTAGATAAACATCTGCAACCTGACTCCAGGAAGTCATTGTAATTTTCTGTACTTTGTCATACAGGAAAAAGATTTTATTAAAAAAATTTGTATTCTTCCTAGGTTTATTGAAGTGTAATTAACAAATAAAAGTTGTATCTATTGAAGGGATCCAGAAATGTCTCCATGTACATATCTGTCGTGACATGGTTACCATTATCAAGCTAATCAATGCTTCTGTCATCTTACATGGTAATCGCTTCTTTATTCTTCTATGGTGAGAAACATTTAAGAGTTTGCTGTCTTGGCAAAGTTTAATTACACGATACCGTGTTATTAATTCACCACCACGCTGTACATTAAATCCATAAAACGTCTTCATCATGTGAAGCTGAACCTTTGTGCTGTTTGACCAACTCTCCCAGACCCTGGCAGTCCCCATTCCACTCTTCCTGCCTAGGAGCTGGGCTTACCCAGAGCCCACAGGGAAGCGTGTGACACAGTGTGCTATTTGTCTTTCTGTGTCTGGCCTGTTTCACTTAGCATGGTGTCCTCCAGGTTTGGCACATTGTCACAGATAGCAGGATTCTTTCTTCTTAAAGGCTGAATAGTATTCCTTTGTACGTAGACAACACATTTGCTTTACGCATTCATCCATGGTTGGAAAACTAGGTTGAGTTCATGTTTGTTTTTAAGCCCTTTTAGAGTCCATTCTTTTCCAAAGGGTTTTTACTTTCTACTGGAAACCATTAGATAATAGCGAGAGGCCCTCTTGGTGGTTTTCTCATGCGTCTTTATTCTCTGGCTTGTCTGCAGGTGAAGAGGGACTCCTGCCTTCTGTCTGCAGCTTCCTCCAAAAGGGGGAGGCCAGGGCACTTTCTTTTTAATTTTTATTCGTACATGTTTTCAGTACATAATGATTATATTCCTTTTGGGGAGTCAATACATGTACATAACACATCTTAATTCCTTCCACTCCCCCCACTTCCATCTTTTGGTCAGGGGGGCCATTTGCTATGATGCTTTACCCCAAACCCTTCAACGAAAGACGTCTGTTGGACACGAAGCAAAGTTTGAAGACCCTTAGAACTGCAGGCCCAAACAAAATGCTCGGTATCTTCTCCTCCCTCTCCACAGCCATGGTACCCCTCATCCAGTTCAGCTCAGGGCCACCCATCGTCACATCAGCTGCAGATAGGGACTCATGGACCAAACAGAAGGGAAAAGCTGGGAGGGTGTCATGGGGCCCAGGTGTGCAGCTGGGGTTCAGTCCTCATTTTGTTAACCCTCACACCTTTCCTCCACAAAATCATTGTTTTCCCATTGTTGCAGATGGAGAAATCCAAAGGCACGAGTATAAATAACTGGATCTTGTGCAAGTTAGCAGAACCAAGCATTTAAAACTAAAGTATTTAGCCAGCCTGAGAATTTTGTGTCATCCTTGGGTAACAGGAAGGATTTTAGTCTCGGACCTGTCTGGCAGTTGAGTCCATGTTCTCTCCGCCCTGGCAGCTCCATTCTGCCCTTGGTAACTGGTAACCCGCTTGTCAAGTAAAAAGGGGGAGCTGAGGTAAGCCCGTGGCACTTAGTCAAGTAACAATAGTTGTCACTCTCTCTTGTTTAATCCTATAGTGGAGTACGACAAGGAGTTCTCCCCTCGCCAGCGACACCACAAAGAGTTCAAGTTCAACTTATCCCAGATTCCTGAGGGTGAGGCGGTGACGGCTGCTGAATTCCGCATCTACAAGGACTGTGTTGTGGGGAGTTTTAAAAACCAAACTTTTCTTATCAGCATTTATCAAGTCTTACAGGAGCACCAGCACAGGTATGAAGGCTCGAGGAAGCCCACCGTGCGGGGCCGGCCCCATTCCCACCCACCCTCTGTCGTCACATGACCCCGAGTGTGTCTGTGGAAGGTGCCACGAAGCTCGGGGCAGCTGGGAACATGGCCAGATGGGTGCTTAAAGGGCCACTGTTAGCTGGCAAGATCCTTTGGCTGTTAAGTCGACTTTGCAAATAGTTTTCCCTTCCTAAGCAAGTGGGTGAGTGGTCTGTACTGAGTACCCTTTGGGATCACACAACTCTCTTAATTTATCGGGGATGCAATGTGTCCTGCTATTGTTGGGTCCCTACTTTGAACAATGGGTGAGGGTGGCTAGAACCAATTCCCAAATTAAAATTATACAGTGATGCTCGTAAGTTATACTGATTCAGGTGACTGTAAGACTATGCGTTCATGTATATAATACATGCGTGTGTGTGTGTGTGTGTGTGTGTGTGTGTGGAAGGTATTTTTACCATTTGGATACGAGAATGCTAGATCCCCATCCCCCATACATCTGTGTTAGTCATAGCTTCTAAAATGAGCCTGAGTCACTTTAAAAAGCTATAACAAATTATTTCTTGGGGCAGCTGCCTAGCAATAATGAAAAACTTGGAGGATTGGAAGGGTAAAGGGATGGAGATAATAGCAGTTAGCTCAAATCTGTAGTATACAGAAAAGAAGGAGTGACTGAATTTTGGTGGCATTTAGGGGCTGGTTTAGTTGTTCAGTGAGAATTGAACACATGAGAGGTAGATTGGCCTGGTAAGCGCTGGAGCTCCATTTAATCTGCGGGTCGACTGGCACCACCATGTAGTTCTCAGTGTGCAGAGGCAGAAATTAAGTCAGTGATAGGATAGTCTGGAAACTGCACAGTAGACACAGAGATAAGAGTTAAAAGAATGGATGGAGGAGGGAACCCCACTCGCATAGACTCTGAGGAATTCGTCACCTTTGGTTCTATAAACCAAGTCCAAATTCTTGGCTTTGGTTTTGAAAGTCTTTTGACTTTGTAAGAATTTGCAAAGGTTTAGGGGAGGACTTCAGATTCTTCTGAATCTATTGATCTGTATATGGTTGGGCCACAAATATACACCCTGAAATCTTGAGGAACATGAATTTGGCCTATGAAAGGCTGATTGTACTTTGGAAAACATCACCAGCACACATGCCTTCCACAAGCCGGTCTGTAATGGGGGGCAGGGGCTAGAAGAAAACAGGGCAGATGCCAGGGGCTGCACCATAAGTAAAACATAGTTATCGCGATATCATTATAACACACGAGATTTTCACCCCAAAAAAGAAATTGATGTTTGATTTTCACACTTAAGTAAAAATACATCCAATGGTTTTCCTGTTTGAAGGCCTCTTTTGGAAAGCAAATGATTTATTGCTAGATGCTCGTCTTTTGATACTTTGGAGAGAACTGGTATTCAGTGATCCTTTGGCAGTGCTTTAGCATTGAGTTTGCCATCTGCCAAATTATTTATTCCATTATCTTTCTCTGGTGGAAGTAACCTCCTGGTACATTTTTGGCTGAGAAGTTTGTTTAGAATACATGATTTTCTCTGTCCTGAGGGAAAAGCACTATAGTAAAAACATTAGGCTGGAATCTTAGACTATGGAATTATTTTTAAAAAAAAAATTTTTTTTTAAAGCGAGCCAGCAGAGTCTTTGAGGTTTATGCTGAACTCCAGCCAAAACAGAACAGCTGCCTTGGGCTCAAGATGGTGGCGACATACTTCCTAGAGGCCAGCAGTGAGCTTGGAAAACAAAATCCCGCACGGCTCCAGTCTCTGGTAGCTCCCTGTCAAAGCAGAGAGCTGTCCTCCTTTGCCGTCTAGGATGAGAGCATTTGGTGACTGGATGTATTTAATTTTTGTGTGCAGGAGAGGGAAAATACTGGAAGAATTGGGGGGATTTTCATGCTTTTGAAGGGCTGCAGGGTGGCCAGGAGATTTCTTTATCTGTGGGCCAGGAACCTGGGCCTCTTGCTGTCCCCAGTGTCCTTCCCAGGGCACTCCAGATTTCACTGCAGGCACCCTCTAGGGGAAAGCTTGTTCTCCCCATCTGTAACATCTTAGGGTATCTTGGCTGAGAATATTTTTTCCAAGCTTGTAAAGAAAGTTATTTGTCCAATCCATGTTTAAGTAGAGTTCTTAGTGTTTGATAGATTCCTTTACTTTAGCAAAGGTTTGTTTTGCAAAATAGTTGGCCTCACTGAAATAGGGGGTCAGGATTTTTAATGCTGAGTAATGCACTCAGTGGACAGCAAGAGAAGCAATGCGCCGGATCCCTGGTATAAAAAGCAATCGCCTGCCCCAGGGAGGATTTGTGGACAATCGGCCTTTGCTGTGGACCCCACGGAAACATGCTTATTTGACTGCTCAGCAATAACTGGGCCAGGTAAGTTTTTAAAAAAGTAGCTACTTGAATAGATGGCACTTTTAATAAGATCAGGGAAGTACTTGCTTTACTCAGAACTTGAAAATAAGCCCTTAGAATTTAAGTCATGGAAATGAGAAGCAACCCATACCTCGGGTAGTGAGATGAACAACTCAAGTGTTCACTAAGTCCACAGGATACCCTCTGCATTTTTTAAAAAATTTGTATGGTATGATATGGTGTCTGTGTTTTAAATGAGTTTGGTGGTCCGGGAGTATAGCTCAGTGGTATAGCACTTACCAAGCATGCTTGAGGCTCTGGGTTTAATCCCCAAAACAAAACAAAATAAAACAAAGCAAGTAAGTCAGGTGTCAATATTTGGTGTTATAAATCGTTATATTCTTATGACGATGCTGATAAAAATTTGCATTTATGAAGAACTTACAGTTCGGAGAAGACCTTCTCTCATACACCCTCATTAGGGTTTTACCATGACCCACAGGTAGAGGGGCAAGTGTGTTACCTTTGAGAGAGTCACATGTAACACATATGAAAATGCCTGAACTGTTGCTGACTGTGCCTCCTAAAAGTTGCCCTAATAATATGGGAACAGTCCCAAGATGAAGGTGAGGTGCCAGGAACTCATGAGCAGTCCCCACCCCTCCATTTCCTGAGCGGGGATGTGGGGATCCCAAGGGTGTTTCTGTCTGGATGGCAAATGTGATTGTTCCACTGTTGGTGAGAACGTGCCTGGAGAGTCCAGGCCCTAGTACTTTGACTCTAAGACCTTCCTATAGAAAACCTTTGCAAGCCTTCATTCTCTTGGTCAACTAGTCATGTATTAGTAGTTCTTTTAGAGGAAGAGACTGGAGGGAAAAAAAGACTAGAATTATTTTACATGGAAGTGTTTGTTGTTTTACACAGTATTATGCTTTTGTCCCTTTGCTTCTCTGCTACCTGCTTCCGTGCAATTTAAACACTCAGCTGTCTTCACACTTGCAGTCTAGGCTGCTCTGAACACCTGTAGCCTTTCACATTCATACATGATAGCATGATGGTGCCATGTTGCTTTTCAGATGTACTCATGACCTGTACTCCTAGAGTTCTTGACTGAATTTCATAGAGGTAGAAATCAAAGAGACTCTCTTGCAAGCCAACCAGAGATTTTTAAGAGTGACCTGTTTAGGGTCTGAATCATGGTCCTGTTTGTTATATGAACCAACCACACCTACTTCTGCTAGTTTTGATATTTCATGTTCTACTCTATGTTTTGGTAATTTCACTGCTTGGCAGCAGTGGGCTATCTTCTATGTCTATGATAACTTTCTACACTCTATCATGGTACTGTAGTCTTTTGGAAGATATTTAAAGTGAGAATTACAAAATTGCAAATGAATTTCCTCCTGGGATAAGTAATATCAAAACATAGTCATACTCAGAAGCAAGGATATATATACATATGTATATGAATATTGTGTGTATAAATAGTGTGCGTGTGTGTGTATATATATACACACACATACATATGCTTTCATGTAAATTTACATAAATTGTTCATTTGTTTTTTAAAAGGTTGGTTCACATGTTTCATTCTAATTTCAGAATCCTTCAGATATGAATGAATATAGTTAAGGAAATAAGCTAATGCTGCTTTAGAGTTGGTTTTCAAAATTTGGAGAAAAAAATTCCTTAGGTCAACCTAGAGGCTAAGGTAATAAAGTCCCTAGGATAAATCCCAGGTTGAATTATTGCCTTACTTTTTGAGAAAATTCACAAACTGATCTATTTTACAGGTAGAGTATAACTTTCCCTGAAAGAAAAATGACCTTTGAAAGGCAAAAATATATATATCTTTGAGAATTTTTGGCTTGGTATTCTGAACCATTAACAGAAGTAAGGAACTCAGGAATAAGCTAGGGAAAGGTAATGAAACTGTGTTGGGTTTGCACTTGTTTGAGTCAGGTAGGGAACTCTCATAGGAGCATTCATCTCAGCAGAACAAGCTAAGTCATAGCAGATTCAGGAGACTACAAGTGAGCCACTGTAGTAGATTACATAGCCCAGCTATGAAAGAATTACACCTGATTTACTCAGTACTATTTGTTGAAAATACTGTTCTTTTTCCAAGTACTTTAGTGGCACTCTCGTCATAAATTATATATATCTGTCTCTGGGATCTTTATTTTGTTCTGTGGGTTGTTTTTTTCCTGCTTGCACCAATACTGCGCTGGCTTAGTTCTTTTAGATTTATAATGAGCATTGATATCCGGTATATCAAAGTTGTTCTTGTGACATTTTTGGCTAATAATGGCATTTTATAATTTCATAAAAACTTTAAAATCTGTTAGCTTCCACAAAAATAAAAAAACTTGCTGGGCTTCTGATTAGGAGTTCATTAAATGTAGACATCAATTTGAAAAGAATTTACTTTTAAACAGTGTCAAGTGTACCATAATAAGAGTATGGTGTTTATTAGACTTTCTTTAATAACTCTCGAAAATATATAGTTTTGAGGAGTTTGAGCATTTTCATTGGATTACTTTTATGTTTGATGCTTTTGTAAGTCATACTAGCTTTTAAAAATTTCAATGTCTAATTGTTTTTTGCTCACATATACACATCTACCAATGTTTGCATATTAATTGTATATTCACAACCTTGAAGATGCCAATTTGATTCTAATAGATTTTCTGTACAATCTTTTGGAATTTCTGTAATTATTCCATCAAAAAATAGCCTTATTTCATTCAAACTGCTGTTTTTGGTTCTCCCTTTATTGTACTGTCTAGAATATCTAGTGCAGTGAATGTTGAAATCCACTCAGATTTCTGATCTCATGGGAAAGATAAACTATTTCACCATTAGGAATGATTGTGCTGGATATAGTGGCACACACCTGTAATCCCAGCACTCGGGAGGCTGAGGCAGGAGGATTGTAGCAAGTTTGAGACCAGCATGGACTACAAAGTGAGCTCAAGGCCAGCTTGAACAGCATAATGAGACCCTGTCTCAAAAAGACAAAAAAAAAAAAAAGAAAAATGATGATTGTTATAAATGTAGATAATTTATTAGATTAAGGAAATTATGTTCTATTCCCAGTTTTCTAAGAGTTTTTTTTAAAATTAAGAATTGATGTGAAGGGCCAGAGATTTAACTTAGCAGCATAAGTACCTGCCTGGCAAACAGGAGGTCATGAATTCGATCCCTGGTACCAAAAAAAAAAAAAAAAAGAATCAATGTGAAATTTTATCAATTTTTTTCTGAATCTTTTGGGATATGGGCTTTTTCTCTGGTATAGTGTTAGTACCAGTACCACATTAAATGATTTTCAAAATGCGAAGCTAATTTCACAGTCCTAAAACAAGTTCAACTTGTGATGTATTATCCTTTTTATATTAGGCAGGACTCAAAGACCATTGATAATTTTGTTATCTGAATCACCTGTGGGTCTATTTCCATTGCCTTTTGCTTCTCTTGATCCTCATTTGATTTTATTTCCTGGCATGCCTGATAAGTTTATCAAATTTTTGGTGTAAGTTAATCAGTTGTAGATATTGTCACCTCCTTCCAGACTGGACTTAATGTTCTTCTGGAAATCCGATAAAATGCAGGCAAATCTTGCTCTTTGTTCTGGTTGGGACTGGGTTTCAGGATTCGTCGAGGCTCATCTGTTTCTGGTTTTCCCTTTTTCCTACAGTTCAGCCTTCAGGGGTTTCGACTGAAAGTCTAGAATTCTTACCAGAGGACCTCTTCCTTGGTGGGCTCTGAACTCTAATTTTTAACTCCCCAGCACTGTGACACTGCCAAAAATTCTGCTTTGCTGTTAAGCCTCTAAACAGTTTCTTTCTGCTTGTTTTCTCAGCTTCTCATTCCATGTATACACAGGTTTATATTTGGCAAATATCTCAAATGAAAATATTGGTGTTCATGGCAGCTGGAACATGGGGAGAGGGGCAGGAAAAAGGACTGGAGAGAAGGGCACCTGTGCTCCTAGGAGATCACTTTTACACGTTCACGTCCGTGCAGCTCTTTCCTCCTGGACCAGCCCTTTAAGTTCTAGCTGTCTTGAGCTGAGTTTTAGGGTTACTGCCTAAAATTTAGGCTACTGCTGCTTTCTGTTTAGGGTATGCCTCATGCCAGGAATTAACTTGCTCTGGAATGAAAAGGTGGCACCAAATGCAAGGCTCACTTGGTGCATTTCTGTTGTTCTGCGTTCTTAGTCTTGACCCATGAAGTGTTGCGTGGTTAAGTTGCTCAAAGATGATTTAAAACAGGTTTTTGTTTGTTTTTTTAACTGCTGTTAGTCCATTATCTTTAGTTGTCCTTGGTGGCAGTATTTGGTACTTAACAGCCAGAAGCTGAAGTCTCTGGATTCACTCGAAAGTCTTTTAAATGATTTCTTATAAATGTTGGTGTTTGCATCATTAACCAAATATTATAGTTCTAAAAACAAGACCCGGACCCAGTATTCAATCCAGTTCCAGGAGCTAGGAGAGTAATTTCTTTAGCAAAGCATTACCTATGGACTTCTTATTCTGTGAATTCTGTTGGGATTTCAGTGCTACCTGCTAGGCTAAAGATAAAAATTCCATCTCTTTAGATACCTGAGCCAGGTTTCTTTTTTGAAGATAAGGGCAAATTTGAGAAAGCCTGATGGGAGAGTAGAACCAAAGCCTTTTATCACTGAACAGCCACACCTGTTTCTCTTTCTGTTTCTGGCTTTCACAGCTATGATCCTCAAGGGACTTCTGAGATCCTGCTGCTGACTTGATAATCTTTGGCTCTCTCAGTGTGGGCCTTGAGCAAGCAATGAACTTTTACATATTTATTCCTTTACCTCTGAAAGGGAGAAAACACAGCTGATCCACAGCTCAGGTTATGTAACTAGTTAGTTTCACCTTCCCAGTTAGGTGCATATTCCTTCTACCCAGAGTGACCCACCTGAAATTAACAACAACGATAAAAAAAGACTTACAATTTTACCAAACCTTGTTCCTCAGCCTATATTCTGTACTTTGTAAGGCAGAGTGTGGAATTAAAGTTATCATAGAAAATTGTCTACACTCAGAAGAATGCTAAAATATTTTATGGTGGATATTAGTGGTTAGGAATATTTTGTATGACAATCTTTCTTTAAATAATAAGTTAGCCTATTTTCACTGTTTCATTGCTCCACATTTGGGCAAGGATGTAGCAATACAGGGTTGGGGAATTGAAAGGGGTAAGCTTTGGGAAAAAACCGTGTTTAAAAGGTGGCAGAACCCTTACCCCATCTGAGCCTGTCATTAGGGTAGGCTGGGACAGACTCCAGCATCTGGAAATGTTATTTTATTTGTGTGGGAAAAGAAGACAGGTTAAATAGCCACGACCATCGTAATCATTTCATCGCCCTCTCTTTGATGCTGCACACAGAGAAGCAAGTCTTCGAAAACACCGCTGCTTTGGACTTGATCTCTCCCATGGTTTTGCTTATCAGCCTAACTTGCTAATTCCCTGAGCTTGAGATGATCATCCTTTGGGAGCGCCCTCTGTCTGCTTTGCACTCTCTCAGGGAGAGCAGCAAGACATCTTGCGAGCTGATGGCTTTTGACCTTGAGTCAGCATGGGAGGCCGAGGCTGCACTGTCACATTTAATGAAGAGGGAGAGGCTGTGAGCCCCGGCTCACACACAGCGCTCCCCGATCAGCAGTAACCCAATCTCAGGTTCTCAGTGCCCCACCCCCACCCCGGGCTACTGAGCCAGAAGCATCAGCGTGGGAGACCTTAACAACCCTAGGGAGCTCTGGGGCAGGATGCACCAGGGACCCCTGGGGTGGCGCATAAGACCATGCACAACAGTTGGACTGGTTGCCCTGGGTTCAAATCCCAGCTCTGAATTCGCTGGCTGTAACTGAACAAGCTACGCAGCCTCCTGGTGCCTCAGTTTCCCCCTCTGGAGTATTTATCTCTTGTGGACTTGAGACACTGACATCCGGAAGAGCCCTGGAAAGAGTCGTGGAGTCAGTGCTGCATTAACATCAGCTACGTCCCTGCTCTGGCAGCCAGCGGATTTGTCCTGGTTTGTAAGATGAGAGGGCAGAGTCCAGGCCTTTGACATTTGAAGCCTCTCTATACCATGCTATCTCTTGAGGTGGAAACTGCGTGCTGTGAAGTGGCATGACATTAATTAAAACAACCAATCGAATAATAACATTCATTCACTCTTGCTGCTCAAATCCGGGTATGCGCATGTGTGCGCCCCACTCGAGGCTACGCTTTTATAGTCAATAGATTAGGAAGGCCAAGGGTCACCGAGAGAAAGAAAATAGATGCGAGTCAGCTCAGAACTGTTCTAGTGATTTCTTGTAAACAGTGCCTCTTAAATGCTTTGAGGGTGACCAGTGAAGCTGGGCCTTGAAGCTTGATTCATTTTAAAGTCCCTCATCTTGGCTGTGTGAATGCGTGTGTCCTAGTCTGTTTTGTAGTGCTGTAACAGGATCTGAGACTTGGTCATCTAAAAGAACAGGATTATTTTCTTTTGGCTTTTTGAGACAGGATCTCACTGTTCAGTTAGGATGGGCCTTGAACTCACTATAGAGCCCAGGCTGGCTGGCTTCGTACTCATGGCAGTCCTCCTGCCTCAGCCTCCTGAGTGCTGGGGTTACAGGTGTGCATCACTATGCCCGTCTCTGGAGCAGAAACTTACTGGCTCACGGTCGTAGAGGCTGGAAGTCCAAGGTGGAGGGATCGTGTCAGCGAGGACCTCTGCTGGGTTCCATGGTAATGGAAGCTCAGAGGACAAGAGAACACATGCAGAAGAGCAAGAGGAGGGGGATGAGTCCACTCTGGTGATGACGCCGGTAATGCGCTCCAGCTGGCCTGCACCTGCGTGCATGACTGCCCCATTGGGCATCTTGGACCACTGGTGGTACAAACAGATCTAATCGCTTATATTGGTCTTTTTACCAACAAATAAAAAGGGCCCCAGTGGGACAGTCATGCATGTAGCACAGGGGTTCAAGCCCCCAGCCGGGAGACATAAATTACAATCCCGTTGTGAACACGCATGTGTAAATCCACCCACGTGGCAGAACCTTGGCCTAATTTTCCTCTCTGAGTGCCCACCTCTCAATACCATTGTGCTGGAGACTGAGTTTCCAACCCGTGGACTCTGGGGACACATTTGAACTGGAGCAGCGGGTGACAGTGTTCTCAGAACACACGGTGTCCGCCTGGGGAGGAGGGGCAGGGCGTGGCCAGCAGCGCTGTCCATGGTGGCCATTAGCCATCAAGAAGATGGCTTCCGGCCTACACCTCTCCTCACCCCAACGCTAATGTGTTGGACCCGCTCAGCATTCCTAACCCGCTGTCTGCTCGTGTGTCCTAATGCATTCTCGATCTCTAGCTGACTCTGGCATTTGTTTGCAGCATATTTTGATCTCTACTCTGAGCGCTCGCTCAGCCTGTGCTCTGCATTCATTGGTGCTGCTCGTCACATATGGGACAAGTCACAAAACACATGACAGCTGAAAGGCCAGCCTCTTTAAATTTGGCTTCCCTCCACGACTACCAAAGGTGTCAGCATCAAAATGCAGTCACTTAGGTCAAACCCTAACAGAATGGAGGCAGGGGGCCATCAAGAAGGAACCCTCACATCTGATTTCCTGTGACAGGACTCACTGCAGGGAATTCCCCCAAGCTGCAGCATTCCAGGCGAGCCTTTTACACGGGGATACCTGCCCGACGGATGGTGGTGGTCTCCGCCAAAGAGCTAACGTCAGCCCCTGCAGTAGCCCTTATAGCCAGTGGTCTTTGTTTCCAAACAGCCTACATGGATGTCTCTTTCTTTTAAAAGCTTCTTGGGGCTGCGGGTGTAGTTCAGTGCTTTCTTAGCATACGCAAGGCCCTGTTTTCTGTCCCTAGCACCCCTAAAACCCAATGTAGGGTTTCCCCTTTCCCCATCCTCTTCTGAGGCCCACTGGTCCACCATCATGTGCATATTGCAGATGGCAGTCTCTTCCAGTTCCCAAATAAACCCTTTGTTTAGAGAGTTGGTATCTCTGTTGCTCAGTTCAAGACGAGAGGCCACGTGGCCCTGAGCCCTCTCTAGGGCTCAGTCCCTCAGCTGCAGAAAGCGCCGCCCCCGCCGCCATGCAGGCTGCCGCCTCTGCTCCTCCTGTGGGCCAGGGAAGCTCTCGGCACAGACTTTCACGGAGGGCAAGCCTACTGTAAATACCGTCATTCCTTTATCCTACCTCGTGCCACCAAATTCTTGCATTACTTGCTTGCAAAGAACCTCAGCATTTTAGATCTCAGCATCTGAATTCGAGACCGCCTTGTGACCACTGGACCGTACGGATTTTTAATCTTGCAAGGCTTGGGAGTTGGACCACACGAGTTTAACAGGACTTACGAACACCAAGACCAGGTGTGACTGTCGTCGTTCAGTTTGATAAGTGCCCCAGAAACTTCCCTAACTGTGAGTTCTTGGGGGCCCCACTATAACTCAGCAGCACAGTTAGGACAGAAACTCGGCCCTTCGTCTCCATGGATCGTCACAAACCCTGTGGGTCCCGAGACTTCCATCCAACACCGACTAATCCTTCACATTGACTTTCTTTTGCCTTTGTCCCAAGTTTCACTTTTGATTCTTATTCTGTCTCATTTCTGCCCTCTCCTCTCTTCGCGTGTCTTCCCTCCTTTTTGGGTGGTGGTTTTCTATTTCACCCCTTACCTTCTCCTGTAATCACCTCCTAGTTCCCTTGTTATAAAACTCACTCTTCAAAAAAAATAAAAGCTTATTCCATGTCTTCCTACCAGCTGTGCCGCACTCAGACTTGGACCACATTTCTCTGTCCCCTTTTCACGAGTGCTTAACAATCAGACACACGCTGCGTCTTTGAAACCCTGCGAAGCGCTGATCTTCATCGTGGCTCTGCACCTCGCCTTCTCGGCCTTGCTAGACCCCTCTCCAGGTCCGGATCCTGCACACCGCCAGTCTCATTCTGCCCCTCTGACACGAACGGGTCCTGCGTATCCTTTGGGGCTGGGGCTACTTTTCCCATCACACCCTTCATAGTGCTTGTGTTATTTTTGGACTCGGGTCCAAACAGAACGGAACAGAATTTATGTCTGTCTGCCTCTGAACTTCAAAGCCTTGGACTCGCAGTCTCCTCTGCTGTTTTCCATGGAAGCGCTGGTCTCCCTGCTCAGTTGTTGCTCCAGGCATGTGGGGGGGGGTGCATCTTGTCCACAGGGGGTGTGACACATTCATGTCAGGAGAACTTTAAAGAGGACAGGCCCGAGTGTGGCCCCCGAGGGCTCTGCCAAGCAGCTGAGTAAACTGCTCTTAGCTGTGCCTACTGTTTATTTTTGGGAAAGATGACAATAGAGTTCCCTTCGAGGGCGAAGTAGCCGTGCAAGCAGGAAAAATGGTTGCTCCTCAACTAAAAATTTTCACTTGAATGTTTCACTGGACTCAAAGTAATTCACAGACTAGAAATGAATTTCATTCATTTGTCACAGGCTGTCTTTGGTAATCTCCAAATGGGGTGTGTCTGTATGGGAAATTTGTTTGAATCAAAACTAAATCGCATCACCTGTTGTTTCCCCAAGTCGTCTTTGTGAGCTTGTGATCCTGGCCGCAAGCCTGAGTCTCAGTTTCTTCAGCTGTAGAATGGAGATAATGTTTTGTTACCATGTTTCCCCAAAAATAAGACCTAACCAGAAAATCATCAGCCTTAAAAACTAGAGATTGAAAACGCCAGCCGCAGTCAGCCAGTCCTCGCCTACCCGCCTTACAGAGTAGCCATGGAGCAAAGGGTACTGAGGGCAGTGGCACATTTTTAAGCTGTTTGGACTGAGTCCCTTCGCATGAGGCTGGACGTGGCATTGTCCACATGTAGTACTGTGACCAGGCTGAAAACGTTTTAGATCTTGGAGCATCCTGGGTTTTGAATTTTCAAATGAGGGATGCCCAGCTCGTTTTTAATGCTATATTTTTATCCCTGTAAGATCACAGCAAAATACTTCAAGCATCAGAGGATTTTAATTTCTTTGTGATCAAAATATGACCCTCCCTGTGGGGAGAATCTCCAGCCACTTCATTCTGGTGCGGAGGCCTGGCAGTGTGAAACAGGTTCAGACTGGTCCTGAAATACTTGAAGGTGACCTCTGATGACACGTGAGGGATCGGAAAGAACCTCACACACACACTATCTTTTTACGTAGCCTCTGGTTTATGTTGGTCAAAACGTGAACATATAAAATATTCTGTGTGAGGGGACATGTCTGTAGTTCTAGCTCCTTGGAGCCTGAAGCAGGAAGATTATTTGAGCCCAGGAGTTTAAAGCTACCTGGGTAGCATAGCAAGACCATTATCTCCAGGGAGAGAGAGAACAAGTGATTCCCTTTGATGCTCCGTGGAAACCAAGGGCTCAGAGATCCCCAACAGTGTCTCACAATTGTGCTAGAATGAGCTTTAAGAGTAACCGAACTGCTGGGTGTGGTGGTGCACACCTGTAATCCCAGCACCCAGGAGGCTGAGGCAGGAGGATCGTTGCAAGTCTGAGACCAGCCTGAGCTGCACAGTGAGTTCAAGGCCAGCCCAGAGCACATAGTGAGACCTGTCTCAAACAGACAGAAAAGACTGAACGTATACCCATCATTGTACAGTCTGCATGAAAAAAGTCTTGCCACACACCTGGGAGCAAGAGGCAATTTTGTAAATGCCCCCTGGATCCTGACTTCAATCTCACTCTGTTCCTCGCTGCTGCCTACCTTCCTTTTTAGAATTCACCAGCCACAGAGTAAGCTATTAACTGCATTAAAAATCAAGTAATGCAGTAGTAAAATGACTAAGTAAATATTAAAACAAATGAAACGATACCAATTTGTAATTTGCGCTGATTTCAGAAAGAATTTGATAAAGAGCAGCCACAGCCAAGGTTTGGTGAAAGTCGCAGGAGCGAGGTGTCGAGGGGACCGCTGGTGTCCCCGGAGGGCCTTGTCACAGGCCGTGTCTCCTCCCTGTGTCATCCGTCAGTCCCTGTGGGCTTGCAGGGGCTGCTGTATGCGCGGACTTTGGCGGTTTTCATTCTGATGCTGGGGCGGCCGGATGGGGACTGCGGTGGGGCAGCGGGCGGGTCACCGTACCACGTGTTCTCTTTCAGAGACTCTGACCTGTTTCTGTTGGACACCCGGGTCGTGTGGGCTTCAGAAGAAGGCTGGCTGGAATTTGACATCACGGCCACCAGCAACCTGTGGCTGGTGACGCCGCAGCACAACATGGGGCTCCAGCTGAGCGTGGTGACGCAGGACGGTGAGTGGGGCCTTGCGCGCTGCCCAACTCTGGCGCACTCGTCCGCTTCCCCTCCTGCGGTTGTGGTGGGGTCCTCAGCTCCAGGGTGACCCCATTTACTGTTAGGTTGTGGCTGCCGTGGGAAACCAAAACCCTTCCAGCAGGGACGTGGAGGGTGGCTCGGCCCGCGTCCCCCAGACCCAAGAGTCAGGGCGGGGGACAGATTTCAGTGGCAAGGCACGGGGGTGTCGGGAGAAAGGGAGACGGAGCAGTGTCTGCGAGGGGATCCCTCCGGCCCCCTCCTCCTACAGCTGCAAAGCTCAGGGTCCTGACTTGCACGGTCTGCTCACTGATCTGGGAGAAATTAAATCAGAAGGAAAGGGGGAGCATGGGTGACTAAGAGCCCCAGAAAGAGGGGTGCGCCCGGAGGTCACCTCACTCCTTCTGTGGTCCATGTCCTTCGAAGCAGTGTTTTGGGCCTGCCCACCCGAAGGGAGCCATTGCAGGCCGGAGAGCACCAGGCTTCTCCCTGGCCCCACCCCGCACGGTCAGCACGTGGGCTCCGGGGAAGGGTCGCTGCGTGGGGTCCGTCGCTGTGGGGCCGAGTCCGGGAGTACAGAGCGCCCGCCATGCTCGGTTTGCATTCCAGGCCTCCACATCAACCCCCGCGCCGCGGGCCTGGTGGGCAGGGACGGCCCTTACGACAAGCAGCCCTTCATGGTGGCCTTCTTCAAGGCGAGCGAGGTCCACGTGCGCACCGCCAGGTCCGCCCCCGGCCGGCGCCGCCAGCAGAGCCGCAACCGCTCCACGCAGTCCCAGGACGTGTCCCGGGTCTCCAGCGCTTCCGGTAGGTGCGCGCGCGGCTCCGCTGGCCTTGGTGAGACCAGAGCTTGGCCGTTGACTTCGGAGGTTAACAGCTTCCGCTCAGCAGACGCGGTGGCCCGCGGTGTCCTTGCATGATGACGAATCGTCACAGGCACAGAACATCTAAGTGGTTCCTGGGACCCGCACAGCAGAATGCTTGTTACCCAAGGACCGCGGGCTACAGGCCTCCTGTCTCTTTACCCAGAGGAGCCTCTGTTCCGTTAAATCCACCCAGCTCCTCTTCTGTTCCCTCAAAATCAGGGAAACACTTCACCTTTTATTTCCCGTTGCCTGCCTTCACCCTGGGGACTGTGGTGTGTGGAGCAGTCCTTACCTGAAGCACTTGGACTCAGAAGTGTTT
>RJWT010019305.1:0-18465 GCA_004365215.1 Cuniculus paca
TGAATCTGCTAAAGGCTGTATGTGTTCAAGTAACCCTAACAATTGCTATTACAATCTGTTCATATTAAAAGATGACAATATCTAATCTATTTTTATAATATGTTTATGATGGACTATTGCTGTGGCTAGCCTTTGAAAACTTGCAGAGCATTTTACATGCATAAGGACCATTTTATTACTTTTGCCATTACTTTATCACCTCCAATTTTACCATATAATTGTCAGTGTTGATACATGCTTGTTTGTTATAATATTAACAGTCATAAACTGTACTGTATAGTCTTTAAATAAATTCTGACAACCCATAAATTTAGATCTTATGTCTCAACCTCTTTCCTGATTATTAAATATATATAGTCAACTGTGGACTTTACAGATCCACTGAGATATCTGGTAAACCTCTCATACTTAGTAAGTTCATGTCAAATTTGGTGCTGTTCCTGCAATTTCTTCCCCCATTAGTTTCTTTATTGTAAATTGAATAGCAAATCACTAATTATTTAGGTCAAAAATCTGTCATTCATCTTTTATTTTTCTTTGTATTTTTATTCAACTCATTAGCTAGATCTCAAATTAGATCAACGACATAATTTTACCATCTTAACTTTAAGCCTTTTAAAATAATCATTTATTCTCCACTCTTTCCTCTCCAACAGGCCATGCTTAAGTAAAGTAGACTCAGGTGATTCATTTTGTGTTGATAGCCCATATTTTTTATGCTATAATACTATTTTAACTCAGTTAGTTTGATAGTTGGGCCAGGAAATGAGTAATGTCTTAAGCTAGTGTACCACAAAAGTATTCTATAGTTATTAAGGACAAGTTAGGCTATTGCAATCTGGACTTGCTTAGTAGGTTTTAATCTGAAAGAGCCAAGATAAAGGCAACAGAACCAAAGCAGCTCCATAGGGAAAAACATGGAAAAGCTATGGAGCAAAAGCATGTGTGTGAAAGAAATAATTTCACACAGTACCCAAAGAGCATAACACTAGGTTCCACAAATGCATCCCTTACTTTTCTACCATAAATTTTTACTTTAGTGTAATTGTAGCTGACTGTACCGCTCACTACTTTTGCATGAGGGGTATAGGAAGCAATCTTTGTGGTTACCCACTTGGAATCATGAAAGGCAAGTTGTATGCATATGTGCAAAAGTGTAAAACCAGAATTTTCTGACATTATACTCCAGCTAACAGGTTTGGTGTATGTTTGCCTGAGCATCACAGAGGGTATAATACATCCATACCACTCTAGGATTTGTATTTAAAAAAGTTGTTTTCTGATTTTTCTGGTAGAAGTAGCCCAATTCAGTACAATGGCACATGAAAAACATATTTACAAGTTTCTGAGGAGGTGAAAAGTGAGTTCTCAGATTACTCATACATTGATGATGAAGATGACCCACTATGGTGAAATAGATGTTTTCATAGCAATGGAATGGTAAGGGTGGATGATGATGATGATGATGATGATGATGATGATGATAATTAGTTTAACATTGGTCATGTGAGCCAAAGTTCTTGTGACAGTGAAGTAGAGCAAGAATCAACTAATACATAGGGAATGGATACCTCCTTAATTCAGATGATGAAGGAAACAGTAATGTGAGGACATATCTGACTAGTCAAAATGTGGCAAAATGGTCATGTATCTAAATGGAATGATCCAGTGATAGCACTAGGTTTGAAAATACAGTGAGGGTCTTGGCAGGGGTGAAACATGAAACAGAATGCCAGGATGACCATTCAATGTGGAAATCATAGCTGCTGAAATGCTACATGATGCTGTGAAACACACAAAGGCTGAAGGCAAGTAAAACATTCTGTATGCAGCAATAGCCATACTCAAAAATTTATTTATTATGACACCTCAATAGTTGAACTGAAAGCATTCATATATCTGCTATACATCACAGGGATTTCTCATGGTAACTGCAGGAATGTAAAAGGCTATAGAAAAGTGATGGGTCAAAATATGGCATAAAATTGTATGCCCCTGTAGATGCAAATACTTATGCTTCCATTTTAGAAATCTACCCTGGAACTCAGCCATTAGGTCCTTATTCATATAGTAATAAACTGAATGATGTTGTGAACAGACTTGCTGCTCCCATCTCCCAAACTAATCAGAATGTGACATTTGACAAATTGGTTTACCAGTTTTCAGTTGATATTTCATTTGCTAACAGCACAAGTTGACCAGGAGAATAACTGTATGCAGGAACAAAGGAGAAATTCCAAATGAAATGTCTCAATTTCAAAACAGAGAATTGTATTGTATAATCTTTGGATCTCACAAAGATTTATGTTGGCCTCATATATGGTAAAGAAAAACAAACTTACATTGCTGATATCAACATTGAACCATGATGAAAATATCGATAGGGAAATCTTGACAAAACAGAAGCCTGAGATGGAAATTTTCTACAATAAAACCAAAGGTGAAGTAGATGTTGTTGATGAGTTATTCAGTAACTATGATGTCACTTAAAACACAAAGTATTGGCCAGATTTTGTGTTTTACTCAATCATAAACATGTGTGGCTTAAATAGTTTGAGGGCATTTTTTCTTTCTTTTTTCTTTTTGGTACTGTGAATTGAACTCAGGGCCTCATACTTTCCAGGTAGACATGGCATAAATAGTTTCATAGTTTACAAAGAAAATAACAATTACAAAATACCATGGAGAAATTTTCTTAGAGGATTGGGAATGGAATGCATAAGAAATCACTTACAGCAGAGGAAAAACAAAATGTTTTCTCACAGGAAACTGCAAAAAAATTGTGGAACACATGGGTAAGCTGACAGGTGAACAGGCAGATGCAGTATCCCAACACCTACAACAACAACAGGAAAACCGAAAAGATGTCCACTGTTCCTTACAAGAAAGTGTAGGCAGCACTTCTATCTTGGGCTTTCACTCTCTAGGGAGAAAATAAAAAACTCTTGTTTAAACCACCAAATTTGTGACATCTTTTATGACATCTTTTAGTCTTTAATGACTAATACAGTGCATATTTATAACTAAAAGTCTTAGTAAGAGCATACTATGCCTACAGTTTAATTTTTTCTTCAGTCCTAGGAACTGAATCTATTGCAAATACTGCACATGTTAGGCAAACACTCTATCATTGAGCCTCATCTCCAGCACTTTTGAAAACTGTGTTTTGAGACAGTTCTCCCTACTTCCCAGCTGCTGGCCTCATATTGTGACCCTCCTGCTTCAGCATCTAGTGGTCTACCACATCTGCCTTTTCTTTGTCTTCCTGTTTTCCCTTCCATCAAATAATTGTCATTTATTTCTTTTTTCCTTTGACACCTTACAGTAGTAAAATAGTTTGAAGATGAACAAACACAATCCGTAAATTTTATAAATTAATAACACTTAACAAACATGAATATTATTAAAATTTTAATACTCTTTATGGATAGTGATGTGGAAAATTGCAGTCACAGGGACCAATGGCTCTAGATTATTACAACAAATGTAATAGCTTTTGGTTCATTGCATCATTTTTAAGCTTTTATCTAAAACTATTTTAGTATACTTTTCCTATTAATATCAGATATTAAATTTACTTTAAAAATCTAAGCATTTGTTGTATGTGAAAGTTCGAGATGATCAGGAGTCATCAATCAAAAAAAGAGAAAAATTTCTATCCTCATGGATATTAATAAACAAAGAAAGGTAGTGAGTATAAAGATGATATAGAACTAGTGTGATATGTTATGATATGTACTATTATACTAGAAGGGTGGCTTGGGGAAGAGCAACTGGAATTTAAACACAGATGACATTTGAGTACAAAACCTAGGGAAAGTATGAGACAGGCGTCACACATCTAAAGGGAAGATTGCTCCAAGCAGAGGGAAAATCCGTGGGTGCATTTAACAGCAAGGCTAGAGCAGAAGGGAGACGTGATAAGGGCGAAGCAGTGGGAGATGGGAACAGAAAGGTGACCATAAGGGTTCTGAGCAACTGAAGGATCTTTCTTTTGTTCTTGAAGAGATGGAAGCAACAGAAGCAGGTAGAACAATGCTATGGCATGATTTGACTCACATTTTATCAGGATTACTCTGGCTGCTATAGTGAAAATAGACTGAAAGAAGGCAAAGAAATAGGCTAGTTAAAAGATTATCTCAATAACTAAGGAGAGATGATGATGACTTTGTTTAGGGGCATTTTCTACATTTCTGAGAAGTTGTCTGATTCTGGACATAGTTTAAAGATAGAGTCACTAGAATTTGTTGATGCATTCCACACAGAAAGCATTCAAGGATATCTCTGAGGTTGTTGGTGTCAACAATGTAAAAAGGACCTGTCCTTAACTGAGCTGGAGTAGGTTGAGGAGTGGGGTTACAAGCATGATGGAGACAAGGAAGAGCAGTTTCCTTTGGCTGCAGGTGTGCATGCAGAAATGGTAGGTGGGTAATTTGATATGTGAGGAAATAAATAGTTGGAAGTTGCTCGTAAGTGGAAGATAATTAAAGCCTCAGACAAAGATGATGGCAAAAAAGGAAAATTGCGTAGATAAGTAAGAAGAAAAAAATCAAAGAATTCCATGTGTGGTTCAGATGATTCTCATTAGATACAGAAACTTCCATGAATTCATTATTTCATTTCAGTACTTCCTGATGTTATTTATGCATTGTATACAAACAAATTTATAGAATGACTCTGGACATTTACAGCTTTATTTAATAAATATGCTTTTATTGAGTCAAAAGTGTGTGCTTTAAGGCTTTAGTTGATTGTACTACATCTCCTTTTTAGCATATGGATGATTTTTATAACTTTAGATTTAACACTCTTTGGAACTTTCTGAATCAAACTTATTTTACACTCTTTCACTTTTTTTGTGGTTTTTGAGACAGGATCTCTCTATGCATTTTGGGCTGGCCTTGTGCTCACTTTGTAGCACAGGCTGCTCTTGAACTTGCAGTGATCCTCCTGCCTCAGCCTCCTGAGAGCTGGGATTACAGGAATGAGCCACCACCACTGGCTTTATTTTGTACTCTTTCAGTCTTTGTCATTACACATTATCAAAACTGTTGTTTATATTTCTGAATATCATTATGTGGTAAGACCTGATGATTATAGTTTTTTTTTAAAACAAAACAAAACAAAATAAAAATATCCATAGTCCAATACTTTGAAGCAAAGGAGTAGTTCACACATTATTTTAAAACTAGCAACAAGAATAATCCTTGTTTCAATTAGGCACGTAAAGACTATTGTTAGGTGAATAGAGATTTAAAGGAATGGAAGATCAATGAATACAAAAATGGATAGGATTGGAAAAAGGAGGTTTTTATCTAATTATAATTAATTGAAAGAAAATAGCCTGAATTACTGGAGACCTATGTGTTAGTTTTTCATCACTCTAAAAAAATACCTGAGATAATTAACTTACCAAGAGAAATGGTAATCAAGGTTCACAGTTTTGGAGGTCCCAGTCCATGGTTGATTGGTTTATGCTGCTGTAGGTCTGTAGTGAGGAAGAAGAGCACAATGAAAAAGAGTCATAGACTGAAGCCCACAGTGCCCTTCAAGATCATGTCCCTAACTCAATTCCTCCTCTTTAGGTTCCACATCTTAAACTTTCCAAAACCTCCCTAAGAAACCTCTGTGGGAACAGATCCTTTAACACATAGTCCTTTGGGGAACATCCAAGGTCCCTAACTGTATTAGCTGCTTTTAAAATATATTATTGTAATGATACAGTGTAATTCACAACAGTGTTCACTGCATTAGTGTATTTGGTCTTTATAACAAAATATCAGATGATGGTGCTTTGTAATGAAGAGAGGCTTATTTGTTTTATAATTCTTGTGGCTAGAAGTGCCAAATAGCACTGTGCCAGTATCTCGCAAGGGCAATTATAGCTGTGTGACAATATGGCAGATGAGATTCCACAGATGGAATGTATGCAAGAGAAGTAAGCATTATATAAGAAAGACAGCAAGGGTATAGGATGGCTTTCCTTTATAAAAACCTAATCTCAGAGAAACTATCCACTTCCTTGATATCTAAGTCAACCAAAAGACCAATGTTAATACCTTCCTGAGAATAGTCATAGCATGTTGGCTTCTACTGGGCCCTGCCAATAAAATGTTCCACTAATTTTCTTTTTTTTTAATTTTTATTGTAAAGAAAATAAAATCAAATAAATTAAAACAGAATAAAGTCAATCAAAACACAGTATAGGACTTCAAATCAAGATAATAAGAAATCAACAATGGCTACCATAATGTCTCTTGTTTTCTTCAAAATAGCTGCCCATACCATTTGACATAATAAAATTAAACAAAACAAGACAGAATAAAACCAAATCTAACAAAACAATGAAACTGATTCAGGGATTCAAAGTAAGGTAATAGGAAATGGCAATGGTTACCATCTTCCATTTTTAGACATTTGCTCTCCTATCACTTTCACAGTATCTATTGTGCATTTTGGATCCCACTAACTGCTTCAATTTTTTATACTAGGAAGACAACACAATGTTCACTCATGTGACTCTGAACCATTTCACCCATGAGCCTGATCTCAAGTTGCATCCATTTACCTGCAAGAGACTCAAGATTATCCTTCCTTATAGCTGAGTAACTTTCCATTGTATAAAAATGTCATATCTTTTTAATTCATTGTGTGGTTAATGGACAAGCTACACCTGCTTTTTTCTGGTTCCTGTCACATGGAATATTGTTTTCTCTCCTTTGATTTTCAGTCTATGAATTTCCTTTTGAGTTAAACATGTTTCTTGTATACAGCATATTGATGGATCTTGTTTCTTGATCCACTCTTCCTGTGTGTTTTTTTTTTAATTGATGAATTGAGGCCATCCACATTAGTGGTTACAACCAGCATATTTTCGCTCATCTCTGCCATGCCATCCTCCTGCTGTTGGCCCCACTCTTTTCCCCTTCATTCAATTGCCTGTCCTGTTTGATAATCCTCTCCACTGCTGTTCCTGGAACCACGGTCATCTTTATCTCTCTCTAGAATATCTTTCAGCACTCTTTGTAAGGTTGACTTTATGGTCATGAATTCCTTCAATAGTTCTTTATCAGGGAAATATCCTATTTTTCTATCAATTTTGAAAGACAGTTTTACAGGGTACATCAATCTAGGTTGGAAGTTGTTTCCTTTCAGGATTTGAAACACTTCACTCCAGGCTCTTCTTGACTTGATGGTTTGTGTTAAGATTTCTGCCATGATACTGATGGGTTTTCCTCTATAGGTGATCTGTTGTTTTTTTTTTTTTTTAATATTCTGTTTTCATGCTGACTTTCTGGGATCTTGATTATTGTATGTCTGGGTGTAGATTTGGTTTTGTTATGACTAGTTGAAATTTTACATGCCTTGCTTATCTGTATGCCAGGTCCTTTTCCCTTGTTTGGGAAGTTTTCTGCTATTACTTCTGTAGATAATCTTTTTAGGTCATTTGTGTTGCTCTCCACTTTTTCACTGATGCCCATCACTCTTAAAATTACTTTTCTTTCTGTTATCTTGCAGCCATTGAATTGTTATTTCCTGGTTTCTTGTTATTTTTAAGAGGTATGTCCTTTCACAATCACTAGCTGCAATTCTGTTGTCAAGGTCTGAAAGCGTATCTTGAGTCATTTTCAAGTGGTTTTGACAGCTTTTGATGGGGTTTTAATTTCCTGGATATTGCTTTGAATCAGTTTCATGCATTGTAATTCCTTCCTATATTGTTCATTCAAGGTTTCCATTATGTTCCTATACTTCTCTTTTTATCTATGTCTTCTTTAGATATGCTCACCATTTCTTTCATTATGTTTGTGATTTCTTCTTTTACCTGAGACATTATTTCTTATCTGATTACTTTTACAGCATCATGAAGTTGTTTCTTCACTTCAGTTGCTGTCCTATCAGAGATTTCAGGTGTGTAACTTCCATTTTCTTCCATGTCCATATCTCCCTGACTTGTTCTGTGTGGATTGGAGGTCTGAGATGGCCTTTTGCTCCTTTGTCTTAACATTTTCCTGGATTCCTTCTGGCAAGCCAGTTGTGGGGTCCCAGGCACTTCCTGTATTGTCTGCCCCTGTGTGGTATAGGGCAACAGGCCAGTCACCTGGGTTTCTCCACATCTAGGTTCTTGGGAGGTAGTGGGGCATAAGGTGGGCTTCTTCAGACCCACACAGCTACACTAAGGCCTCCCTTATGGTCATGAGTGTGTGGTGGTGGGGCTGCTTCTTCTCAGCCTGCATGGCTACACCGTGACTCCTCAGATGGCGGCAGGTGCCCAGGGGCATGTTTGCCTGATTTTCCTGGCCTGCACTGGCTGCTCACGGGAAGTGAGTATCTCTGAAAGCATCCTGTGGGTGCACAGGTCATATCTGGCTGTTTATCCCTGACTGCACTGGTTATCTGAAGGAAGCAAGCATTCTCAATGGCAGTAGGCATACAGGGCCTGGTCTGGCTGTTTCTGTCTGCCTGCACTGGCTGCCGACAGAAGGCGAGTGCCCCGATCCACTAATTTTCAATACTGTTGAACATGCATTTTGGCAGGGGAAAAAATACTAAAACTGCAACTATGAAATTGTAACTGTTCTATTTAGTTGTAAAATTATAAATTCTTATATTCTTTTATTTATGCATTTAACAGAAAGATGAGGAAAAAGTCTGGAGCAATCTTCTTTTAACCAGGCTATTATGGTCCAGTGTATATTTGGTAACAGACTGCTTGAAGTGAAATTTAATGCTACATGTACTGTCTTGACAGGCAATTCAAAATATCACTAAATGGCTATGGATTCAGTATTTGATTATCCATTAATATTTTGAGTTATTTGTGTGATTTTGACTGTATTCTAGATGCAAAATATTTTGTAGTGAACAAGTATTACGATGTTCTGTCCTTAAGAACCTTGCCATATTCATTGTCAATAAATAAAGCAATGTAGAAATGAATAGTTTCAGGTGCTTTGTATATTAAAAAGAAAATGAAGATGTGTGATATACAATCTGTTTTAAACAGCATTAATATCTAAGTTGTGTAAACAATGAAATGATTTAGCACACCTGCTGACTTTCAAGCAAAATTATTACAAAGACATGGAAGAGCATATATAATAGATATAAATGTTTTCATTCATTCATTTAATAAATATTTGCATGATACTAGATATCATAATTAAAATAATAGTGTTCCAGTCCTTGAAAATCTTATAGTCTCCTCGTTCAATAAACACACTTGTCCTGCTTTAATACTCAATATTAAGAACTAATTACCAGAACTGGAAACTAGTCTGAGTTGAACTTTTAGCAGTAATTCATTATTAAAGTAATAGTATTATGCTCATCTGAAATGTCTAGGCTCATCTTTCCTGCTGTGTTTGTTTTCTTTTGTAATTTGCTGTAATTTATTCTCATTTATATTGCAACTTGAATGGATCTTTACACTGTGCAATATATTCTGTGTCCTTTGCTAGTCATATTATTCCCCTTTATGTCCTGTAAACTGAACCTGATGAAGGTGCTATAATTTATTTATTATTAGTATTTTTTTTGGTACTGGGGATCAGACTCATGACCTCACACTTACCAAGCAAGTGCTTGAGCTGCTGAGCTAAATCCCCAGCCAGTGCTATACTTTTGATATACTTTTTCTTATGTATTTTTTGTTTGTGACAATGCAGTTCACTAACTTGTCTTTTCCTCATAGCATCTGCTTCCATTCCCTGTTCTAGGTTTTAAAAATGCATTCTACTTTTGGAGAGTTTTGAACTGACAGAATGTTTGTTGTGATAGTATGGAGAATATTCACACTCACATCCATTTTCAAAACTATATTAATACCTCACATTGGTAAGCTGCATTTGTTAACAGTTCATGGGTCAATATTTATACATAATGAACTAACATCTATATATTGTTTAGATTATTTTGTTATTATCCCAAGTTTTTCTTTTCCACAATTCCATTTAGTGTATAATATTAAATTTATTTACCAGATGCCCTCAGTCTTCACTCAGCTGTACTTCTCAGACTTTCTTTACTTTTGATGACCTTTGCAATTTTGAGCAATATTTGTTAGCTCATTTACAGAATTTGCCTTTGTTCAAGTTTGTCTTATGTTTGTCTTTTGACTAAATGGTGTTTATGGGTTTGTAGAAGAATATCACAGAGCTAAAGTACCCTTTTCATTATATCAGCCATCTATACTATCAACAAGATTGTCCCTTCTCATAGGTAACTTTGATAACCAGGATGAGACAGTATTAATCTTACTTCTCTACTTTAAAGTTACTATTCTTCTCTGCTTTTGTATTCTGTGGTCTTTGTAAAGATGTTGCTATGCAAAACCTATACTTAATGAGCAGAGATTTATGCTTCATCTCCTTAAAGTTAAATTATTTACCTAAATAATTTGAAATTACTTTGCAAAAGAAATGTATACCTATGTATCATCATCATCAACTATCTTTCCATGTTTGTCCATCTATTCAATTTATCATCATGGACTGCTATTTATAGACATTCTTTTTATTCTCTTCCTTAAGTTGTTTATTATGTTTTATCACTTTACCTCAAAAAACAAAGAAAATGACTCACTTTTTCTCCTTTTTATAAATCATTCTCTTTTTCTGTCAAAGAAAGTCATCATACTTCTCTAGTAGCTTACTCTGAACTTTTGACATTGGACTACTCTAGAATCATCTAATCATTCTATGAGGGAGAAAGTCTGGCAGGCATTTTTCAGAGGCACCGCAATAGAATCCCCAGTTTTTCTGACATGATTACTTAACAGAATCTTCATCTTATTGACTCAAGAGAAGCAAAAAGCTGAGTTAGGCACCACAAGTAAATTGGTATCATTAATGTCCCATACCTGAAATTTCCTGTGACTCAGACACAGAAGTCAAAGTGTTAACAAGCAATTCTTTCATTCTTCTCAGTATTATATATTTAGTTAGCATACATACACTTCATACTCACTCTACATTTTAAATATTTTTAATATCTACTCACTGTGTGATTCCTTGAAATTTGGTTTCTGTTCCACCTCTATAGTAGAACTGAACCCTAAAAGTATGGTATTTCTCATCAGCTGTAATGACAAAAATTTCTATCTAATGATCCAAGCACTTGATGACTTCTTCTTTTATTGGGAAGTCACTAAATATTTCAGCAGAAATTCTCATCTTGTTGAATAATGTGCTCATCTGTGATTCTCTTGAGCCCAAGATTACTTCTCAGTACCAGTGTGTGTCAGCAGCAGAGTCCTCCTCCTGGTAATCAAGATCAATATGATGGTCAGGACAGAGAATCTGCTTCTCTGAATTTTGATCCAACCACATAGATTCTAGCCCAGGGGCAGTATTAGCTCCAAATTTTATTTAAATTTCCTTTAATGTTGCAGAGCTAATCAAAAGCCAGAAAAATTTCAAATTTGCCAATGAAATAAGCTTTGAATAATTCCAGGATTATTGGAATCATTTTATATTTTTTACAATCTTATTTTGTAATTTGGACACCTAATCACATACCTTATTTCCTTTAGTAGTTGAGAAATTAAACAGAAAGAGGTCAATATGTTAAATAATTTGGCTTGTTTTTCATGATCTGACATTAATATGCATCTTTATAATTGGCCACTGAAATAATTTGTCTCTAGTTAGCACATTTTGAAGCATTGGGCACACTGGGAGGCTGAGGCATGAGGATTCTAAATTTGAGTCCAACATGGGCAACTTACCAATTTAACCAGGCCCTATTTCAAAATTTAAAAAAAAATTTTTATGGAAAAATATTCCTCCACCTCCTTCTCTCTAGTCTTTTTCTTTCCTTCCCTGCTCCTCTTTTCCTTCATTTTTCTAATTTCTGGACTTCTTTCAAGTGAAAACAATGATATTTACAACAATGATAGTAGTAGTAATAATAATAATAAAAGAAAATAAGCAAGAAATTTTAAATTATTTCTATTGGCTTTCATTGCAGAGTTAAATACAGTTCCCATGAAAATCTCTAGAGGATGAAAACATCCACCCTCTTTTGAGATAAAGAAAGGACAAATGGTTTTGTTATTTGTCAAGGAAGCTCACCATACTTTGAATAGTAGGCAACTAAAGTTACAACAAACTGAATATCAACTAGAAAAGAAACACTAAAAAAATATGAAATTCGTCTCCTGATTGGAGCATACTGCAAAATATTGAACTTTTCAAGAGAATGGTTCTGGGATGATTCCACTCTTGGTAATCTCCTTCCACACAGAGGGTATTTGCTCTTTGTAGTTGAATAGGTCAAGCATCTGAAAAAGGCAGTGTGGACAGAGATTTGTGCATGTCCCGAACTCACAACCATGAGGGTAAAACTCTGAATTCAACCTTTAGATAAGTTCTTGCATCTTCCTATACTTTTTCTTTATTATGATTGATGTTTGCTAGAACAATATACTGTGAAGCATTATACTAACCTGACAGCTTTCTGAGCTTAGATGAGTCTTTGTTTTCCTGCATTATTCCCTGGAGATGCTTTTTATACTTCTCTGTGTGTTTGCCAATTTTATATTAATGCATGATGAAGCAAAAACAACATTGTAGGTACTGATAGTACACTTTTTGACAAAAATAATGTCATACTATTTTCTTCCTGATGTATTTTATGCAAAAAGTTTTTTCCGTATTAGCCTCTGAATCCTATTGAGACTTTAAAGGTGAATCTTAGGACCTGTTTTTTGAATGTAAAGTTTATTAATTAAAATTTTATTAGTAGTTTCTCAAGATGCCTTCTTAACTGATTTGAGTTTGATTTGGATGCAGCTTCCACTTTTCTTTCCTTAGTAATCCAATTAGCCAGCATTTATTGACCAACCTCTCTGCAATAGAGAGAATTCTATGAATTGCTAGATCGAGAGCAGGACCAACAAATTGCTTTTCTTAAAGGGACTTTGCATTTTAGAGGAGTCATTTACAATAAACAAATAACCATGCCTATGTAATATAATGTTGAAAGTGTTAATACTGAGAAAGGAAACTCTTAATTTTAGAGGACAGACCCAAAGCAACAGGTTATGCAGTTATTGAATACAAAAAGAAAAAGACAAAAGAAGCATTTCTTTACCATACTGAACAGGAGGAAGCCCTTGGCCAGACATGACCACAATGATCTCCAGTATTTGAATGACTTGCTTAACAATTATATAACTTTGGATGACCTCTTTAATTCTCAGTTCCTTGTATGTGCAATCTACAGAAATTATTTGTCTATTCTTGTGAGTTAAGGGTAAGGGTGTCAAGTGAGGACCTGCACTCTGGTGACATCTCTTCATCCTTGATCCCTGTTCACAGGGTTATAGTCACTTTGTGAGCATGGATGATTATGTTTTTTTCATACTATACTTCAATTAAAAGTTCAAAAATATGTTTTTATAAAAAATGAACAAGAAAATATGCACGTGTATAAAATGTCAGACAAAGCAGTTGATACACATTAGCTGAAGGAAATGTCTTCCCTATCCTCCTATCTTTTATCCACTTTTATTTCTAAACCAACAATTTGAGAGACTGCTTCTTGCTTACTTTTGTTTCTGAAAGAGGTGATTATAAATTAAATAAATTTATTTCAGAGAAAAGAGATCATATACTCAATGATAAAGAAAATGATAAAAACAAAATAAAGCAAAACAAAACTTTACTGTTCAACTACATCTGCTAACCTACTATCCCTCATCAAAAATTCTACTCCTCTTTTCACTTTCTTCTAAGGCATACTTTTTTTCTTAAGAGAACAGTTTTATTACCTTTTTAGATGTATTTGTTTAACTTTGTTACCTTCTTCAAATTTTTGGTCTATTAAAAAAAAAAGCAAAAGTTGTACACTACTTGCATAATCCTTTAAGGCATGAATGTGAAGGGAAGACTGTATGTAAAGTTACCTATGGCCCTTTGAGAGTTGCCTGTTTCTTTGTATTCCTTAATATTTCTGAACATGAGCTATTTTTCTTTTGCTCTTGTAAATAATATTCTGATTTGTTGTCATGCCGATTTGTCTATAATTTTCAATAGGATTTGGAAATTGCTCATTTACTTTTCTTTCTCCCTTCATTCCATCCCTCCTTCTTTTTCCCTTCTCCCTTTTCTCTCTCCTTTCTTTTCTCTCCCTCTGCTTCATTCTTCTGCTCCATTCTTCTATCCATTCTTTTCTGTCTCTCTTTTTTAAAGTTTTTCACATCTTTTCCTTTTCCTATCTCTTGATACAACTTAAGCATTTGGTACCACTAAGTACCAAAACAAACATTCTCTTTAGTAATGTGAGATCAGAGGTGTGATTAATAGTTTTACAACCACAGCCACAGACTGCCTGTGGGTGCCTGAATCTTTTCCTTTCAACTCTCTCACTTTAAAAAATCGGCCTATCCCTGAAGACTTTCTGTATTTATTGAAGAGACTCTGATTCCAATCCACAGGCAAAAACTCACTTTCCCTAACTGAACAAACACGTCATTTCAGTTTTGTCTGCATGGTGTTTTGTTTGTTTTGCAAAACTGAGGATTAATCCAGGGCCTCACATTGAGCTACACCCACAGACATAATTATTTATTTATTTTCATTTTGAGACAAGAACTGTGATGTTTCCCAGGCCAACCTTGAATTCGCAATCCTCATGCCTCATTCAGCCTCCTGAGTAACTGGGACTGCAGAGGTGTGCCACTGCACCCCACTGCTAGTACACATCAGTGTGACTGCAATGGAGCAAGGTGTTTACATAGGAAGGGGATCTTTACAGGCTGTAGAAGGCATTGAGAGTCTGCAGTAAATCTTAACATGGGTAAAGAATGATTTAAAAAAAAAAAAACTTCCAGCAATTTCTTTTGGTACCATGGCAACTCTTCCACTTGACTTGCCTGACAAGCAAGCTGAGTCAGAGTCCGAAATTCACTGAAATTTGCCAATCATTAGTTTTAGTGACTCAGAAAAATTAGGGCTTACTTGTTAAATTAGTGTTTATCAAATTTACTTGGCTAAAAATTCTTCCAGGCACTGTGTTCTTTATTGTCATATTTATTTTCCTGTTTAGCACCAAATTTGCTTGTGTAAGGATGAAAAAAAAAGACTCTACAGTGTTCAACAGAGAGACAGACTCTTAATGAATCTGTGATTAAGATTCCTGAGTACTAATGAATTTTCCATTTTGTCAGGCCAGTATGCTTTAGTGGATAAATGTTGCTTGGTATCTCCACCCAAGCAACTTACATATGCTTTATGTCAATTTTATCTTGGCTTGGTATCCTGGAGAGTTCACCTGGGAAGGCATGTTTTCAAAATAGCTGCTGGCTGAGGCCCCTGGGAAGTTAGAACTCAGGCTACAGCATCCTACTTGGAGATGAGAGATAACGAAACACAGAGGAAACATATTCAATGGAGTTACAGGTTTTCAGGAATTGAACGTTTGTCTTTTATCTCAGTACTGCCTCTACTAATCTAGATACTGTTTTACAGATGTATTCTTAGTAACACAGAAATTCTTCATATAAATTAGAATATGTCACAATTAGACTAAGAATACTTGAAAATTATACTGGCCTCACTGAAAAATTTCAAATATGCAAAAATGTTTGTTTTAGAACTAACAAGGAAAGTCTATATAAATGAATGGAAATGTTTTCAAATTGTATGAGAATATTCTAATCACAATTCTGACTCCAAAATTGTTATAGTAATGGGCAATTTTGGTCACCTTTAATTTTAAACAAATGAAAATCTAAAGGCAATTTGGATGTAGATTAGGAGTTTAGCAATCTACCGAAGTTTTTTTTTCCTTTAATGTTGTCTTTATTTCACAGTATCTCTTCTGCTTTTTGTGCTTCCAAACTACTAGATACTACCTCATTCCCCAGATTCCATTTCACATTTCCAATCTTCACCTATCCTTGGCCTTTGGTTATGTCCCCAAAACATTATTTTCTTGAAATTTTGCTATAAAGGAATACTAATCATGGGAGTTAATTTTTAATACTTTACCTGACTTTCTGTTAGAGGCAATTATTTAGATATCTCTGAAGCCTTATAAAGGATCTGTACATGTACTGATGGATTTGAACAGTAACAGGACTTTAACCCTACTTTAACTGGCCATTATCAATTAAAACTATGCAAAATATTCTTCTGACTCTAAAATATGCATCAGAAAACAAACAATCAAATACGAAAGTATGATATAATAGACCTGGAAATAGTGTAGTTCTTCTTGAGAATTCAGAGAATAACACACGGCATAGAAATATACTCGTGGATGGTTATATATTAAGTTTCCAACAAAGATTGTTTACTTTTGCAAACAATAAAAGAATCTACTCTTCAAGTATTTTAGAAAATGTCTCAACACTCATCTAGAGGAATTTAGGCCACTATCAAGTTGGTTCTATCATCATGGATCTCAGTTCACCCTTAGGGCATCTTCACTGAAGGAAGGTAACACAGCACAGATGGCGGAACTGATTGCCCTCTTTAGAGCAGATGACTTTGCAAAGATGAGAGAATCTATATGACACAAGAAGGAGCAAAACCTTTGCCCATGATTTTGTGATGTTTTAGAAGATCCAAGCAGAAGACCCTATCTGAAATGGATTCTGCCTCAAGGCCAACTTCTTATTTTCCTGAGACTCTCAAAAGGTCAAACTCTAAAAGGTTGAAACTTTGGAATTTAGGCCAGAACCGAGTCAACTAAAGTTTCAAGAGGAAAAGTTTGAAATTTCAGGATGAGAAGATATTTGAGGCTCTAAAAGAGTGACTTTTAGAGGGAAAGTATAAGAAAGAAGTGTCTCAGCCTTTAGAAAACGAAAAGTGTCAGTTATGCATTCAGATTAGGCTTCGCTGTTCAACCATCAGCATTTAGCTTTAGCTTTGGAAAAAGCCTTAAACTTTCAGAGTCACTGTGATAGACAAAAGCAGAGTTAAGGAGCAGCAAATATAACTAACATGTTTGTTTGCTTGTGTTTCATGGAAGAGGTTATGAATGTTGATTACAGGAAAGACTGCTTATGTCTGGTAGAGGAGGCCCCAGAAGGGAGAAGGATGGAGCTCTAGATGTAGGAAAGGAGAGGCGTCTTTGTTGAAAAAGGTAGAGACAATTTCAGCTTGAAAAAGAAGAAACTCACCTCAAAATCACTTTGAATTCTAACCATAATTGTTAGAGCTTTCACAATATTAACAAAACAGGTTCTCAAATGGCTAGCAAAACTCAGAAGAAACAAGGAGTAGTCAGTGCCAAATTACAAGAAAATTGGATATTTCTGTTACTTCAGTTTGGTTTTTCTCTCAAACAGAAAGAGCTTCTGAGTACCAATTTTGGTATATCATGCCAAAGAAGTTGGAGAGTTGGAAGAAATGGGACAAAAGAGAATTGAGATGTGTTATGCATATATACAAACTTCTCATAATAAAAATAATCATTGTGTACCATAGACATGTAGTAATAAAAATATGTAATTAAAGTAAAACTTAAAAAAGAAATATTTAGAAATATAATGAACTTCAAGCAAAAGGACTGACTAAAGAAGGAGAGTTAATATAGGAAAAATACAACTTCTTAAAAAGAATCTTAGTTATTGCTTTTATAGTGCTATAAGACTACAACAACAAAAATTATCATCCAGTCCTTTTGAGATTCAAAAATGAAATTTTTTTAATTCAACAGCTGACATACAAAGAGAACTACTAAAATAGAAGATCAAATTGAAAAATTATAGCACAATACAAATCAAACATAAATGAATATTAAGAAGCCAGAAGGCTTTAAGATGTTTCAACATCTGTCAGGAATTCAGATAAAAGGGAAGAGAGGAGTAGAGGAAAAGAAAAAAAAATTCCAAAGTTCTAGTAACATTTGAATGTTGTGGTCTAAATTTCCCTACATTGTATCAAGCAGATATCTGTGAATATATTATTCATGTTTATACATGTCTTTGTAAAATTTTGGATTCTAAGATAAAAGAAAAACAATAAATTCTTCTATAGAAAAAGATTTGTTCTACATAGAAACAAGAATTGTATTGGTAACAGACTTTTCAGATAATATAAATGAGGCTATATCAAGAAAAAGTTTTAACCCTAGATCCTGCAATAAATTAAATTATAAATTAATTTTGATCTAAACTTGAGAATGAAAGAGAAGAACATTTATAGACATTTAAAAAGGTAAAATTTTTATGGTTGTATTCAGAATTCTATGTGAGTCATGAAAGCTTTCATAAGAGGAAAATTTCCATGAAAAATAGGAAAAAGTAATATAACTAAATAGTGCAAAGCAGTAGGATAATGGCAAAAAAAGAAACAAAAACAGAAAAATGTGGCAGAATTTTAAATTGGTAGTTATCAAAATATTTTAAAAGGAGAAGCAGATTGTGTGTGTGTTTAAAAAGACTCAGTTGCACAATAATACCAAAGATATTGAATTAAATGATGTTAAAATTTGAAAATAAACAGTAAAAAAAAA
>RJWT010019306.1:0-18455 GCA_004365215.1 Cuniculus paca
CTGTGTTTGTCCAAGAAAGGTGACTCACCATGTGCGCTGGCTCACAGCAGTCTTCTGGAGGCACCGCCCTGGCTCACAGCCCCTGCTGCCTGCAAGGAGCTGCCCTGTCCCCTCAGGATTGCCGCAGCCCTTTCTGTGCTGGGAACTGAACCCAGAGCCTCAGGGATGCTAGAAAATCACTGAGCTACCCCCAGCGTAGCCCCAAACCGATCTTTAAAGAAGACGTGCTGGACCAATCGAATTATTTCCTTAGATTTTGGACTCGGGCGCTGAGACACATGCTACTTAGCTCTAGTGGACAGAGCCTCAGAGCTGTACTGGGCTTCTGCTGAGACCGCTTGGCTGGGCCGTGTTCTAGAGGAGTCTTAAAAGGAGCCAGAGGAGAGGACGGAGCAGGCATACAGCATGCAAGGGGGCTTTGGCTCCTGAGTTGAGCTAGCTTAGTGGGTTTCTATACTCACACCCAGAAATGCTAACCGGAACCCCTGAAATCTAGAGTGAGGGGATCAGGGACAACATTCTTCCCCAAGGGGCCGCATAAAATCTGCCTTGTCTCTTGTCTGTACAAATTCAGAAGACTCTCAGACTGGGAGGCCCTAGAAGACATCATTAGCATCAGCATGGCTAATATTTTCTGAGAAATCAGGAAGAGCCAGACCTTTTGTATCAGCTATCAGCCCTTTTTTTTTTTTTTTTGGTGGTTTTTTTGAGACAGGGTCTCTCCATGCAGTTCAGGCTGGCCTTGAGCTCACTTTGTAGCCCAGGCTGATCTTGAACTCGCAACGATCCTCCTGCCTCAGCCTCCTGAGTGCCGGGATTACAGGAGTGCGCCACCACACTCAGCTTCAACCTTTTGACATAGGACTCAAATATGGTAACATTTTCATTTTATACATGAGTAAAAGCAGACATAATACAGGTCAAAAAAACAGCCTTCGGTCACTGTATTAGCTTTCCATAGCTGGAACAAAGGGCCTGACATACACAATTTAAAGAAGGAAAGGTTTAATTTGGCTCTGGTTTCAGAGGTTTCAGTCCATAGTTAGTGGCTCCAAAGCAGAAATATAGTGGAAGCGTGTGGCAGAGGAAAGCTGCTCACTTGACGGTAGCCAGGAAGCAGAGAAACAGCAAGAGAGCCAAGAGGGAAACATCACCCTTCAATGGCATGCTCCCAGTGACCTGCTTCCTCCAACCACTTCCTAACAACACATTCAGCTATAAACTTATCAACAGATCGATCTACTGATAAGGTTAGAGCCTAGTGATCTAATCACTTTCTAAAAGCCAGCTCTGAACCTGTGAGCAATTTGGGAGACATTTTGTTTTGTTTTATTTTGTTTTTTGTTTTTTGAGACAGGGTCTCACTATGTAGTTCAGGCTGACCTTGAACTCATTATGTAGTCCAGGCTGTCCTCGAACTCACAGAAATCCTCCTGCCTCAGCCTCCCGAGTGCTGGGATTACAGGCATGTGTCACCATACCTGGCTGGGGGACATTTTTGATCCAAACCATAACAGTCACATAGTATGGTAAATTGATGACAGAAATGTTGCAATCATACCCTCATCCTTTGTATTGTGACATTGCAGCTACTGTCATCAAGGAGTGGAAGCTGGGTCATGTTCTGGACTGGCTTAAGCCAGTCAACTGTGAAACGACAAGGTGTGAGCTCTGAGCCTAGGCTCCAAGGTGTCTTCAAGGCTGCCATGTATGTAGGTTCTTGGAATCCCATGTCTGCATGGGACCAAGTCTGTGATATTCATATTCCACTGGAAGATGAGAGACCACAGCCCAGCTGTCCATGCTAACAACTGCCAGTCAACCTGTGGAGCAGTGACCAAGGCCACTGTGGATGAGCCAGCCGGGGCATATGAATACAGCTCTCTTGGACAGGCAGCCCCGAGACAACCTACCTGCTGACCACAGACACAGGAGCATGTCCAGCCTGGATCAGCCAGACCTGATCCAGATCATCAGAACCACCTAACCCATAGACCCACAGACCCCAGAGTTAAAGAACTATTTAGTCTTTTAATCTGCTAAGTTTTGGTGGCTTTGTTATGCAGCAACAACTGCTTAATGAAGTTAGCAAGTGACAGAGGATCAAGAATTTGAAACAGACATTTGATTTCAGTGCTAGTGAATGTCTTACTAAGTTTTCTCTTAATTATAAACATTTATTTAGATCAATATTTCTCTAAGTGAGGTCTGCAGCTCATGTACATAAAAGTTACTGGCTAAGCACGAATTTCTCATCTCATCCAGGACCCTCTGAATTCCGCTCTCTTGTGAGCGGGTTCTAAGAATCTATTTTTCAACAAAGTTCCCTGATAATTTTCATGTACATTAAATTTTAAACACTGCTATTTAGACTTCTCTGCTAAGACTTTTCAATACAGTGAATCATTACCTTTTCTCATTCTAGTATCACTTTCCAACAGCAAGTTCCCTAAGATTTTAGATCAAAAAGGATATACTGCAGTCTGGCATAGTAGTGCTCATCTGTAATCTCAGTTACCTGGGCGGCTGAGACAGGAAGATCACACAGTTTAAGCTGTCTGGGCAAATCAGTGAAACCCTATTTCAAAGTTTAAGAAAGGACTGGGAATATAGCTCAGCATACTTGCCTAGTATGCTTGAGGCCCTAAACTTGACCCCTCAAATCACACAAATTCACACACACAGCTACACCACCACTTTTTTTATTCAAAGGTCAATATCTGTTGTTGTTGTTGTTGATGTTCCACAGGTAGAAGAGGCTCTGAAGAGCAAAAATGCCATGCTTTTGAAGACCTGCTGAACAACTTATCTCTAACAGTACTGAAGTTTTGCCATACTAGTCTGTGTATGACAAACTGCAAAACATATGCATTAAAAAAATGTAAACTCTTACTTTGCCAATCCATGGATAAAAACTTACTTTTGGAGCCACCAGCTGTTAAATCAGCCATATTTACAATTCTTATAAATGAGTTTATTTTAATAAAAACAAGTTACTCTGTGAGCATGATCTCTAAACAGATTTATGTGGGCTGGCACAATCTGCTATGCTAAACATATAGGCATATTGCTATACCAAATAATTGGCAGCAATTCAGCCAAGGACACTGTTCTCAGCACTGTGCTATTGAATTGTTTTCCTGCACAAAATTGCCCTGTGGGCCTGATCCTAAATTGGGAGGATTCTGGGCCGCTGACATTGCCAGTGAACCAAGCAGACAACTTCTAGCAAGAAGGAGACCATGAACTGCAGCCAAAGAGGAGGAGAAGGAGGAGGAGGAGGAGGAAAAAGAAGAGGAGGAAGAGGTAGAGGAAGAAGAAAGGAAGGGAGAAGCAAGGCAGGGAGGAAAGATAGAGGGAGAGGGAGAGAAAGAGGCAGAGGAGGGGGAAAGGAGACAGAGACAGAGAGACAGAGAAAGTCGTCTTCATCATAGGCCCACATTCCTAAGGGTCTACCTATCTCTTCCTGACCTCTTCTCACCTTTCACTTTGATGCATTTCTATGCTCGACTGTGAACTCCTGGAAGATAGGAAGACAGCAGCCTTCCAGGCCCTTCGAGTCTATATCCTTGATTCAACCAGTTGTGTATAGAAAATGTGTGTGTGTGGGGGGGGTGCATTTGTATCGAATATGCATCGACTTTTTCTTGTTATTATTTTAAGAACGGTTTGCATTCTATTTACATTGTATTGGCTATTATGAGTAATCTAGAGTTAATTTCAGGTACATGGGCGGTTGCATGTGGGTTATATGAAATACTGCCTCACTTCCCACAGGGGCCTCCTCAGACCAGGATATCCTTGAGGGTCTAGAAGAGTCTTCCTTTGTACCAAAGAACGACTGTGTGGCCTAACTCAGCTTTACACGTCCCAAAGTGCTTGGCATACAACGTGGTTAAATGCAAAGACCAAAAAAAACAAACCAAACCAAACCAACGCAGAATTCTGTGTGAGGATGATCTGCTGTCCTAGGAAAAGCGTCCTAAGCAGAGGTCTCAGTGGCAGGGGCATGGTGCCCTGCCAAGGCCGCCTGAGACTCGGGGCCGGCTTGGTCGTGCGGTTCCCCGTAAGGCGTGGAGTCCTCGCGTGGTGAAAGCACGCGATTGGGTCGACATTAGTGTTCCTGCGCACGGGGGCTTTCACCCCATCGGCCTGGCCGGGGCAGGTGCAGCCCTGCGGGCCGCCCGCGGCTCGGACCGGGCTCCGGGGGCTGGGGATGCCGCTGGCACGCGGGCCCGCAGGGCAGGGGCCGGGAGGCGGAGGGGCGGGCGTGGCGCGGTGGGCCCGTGGCGGGCTGCTCTCGGGAGGCGGCGCAGTCCGGCGAGCGCGGGGCCTCGGGCCCGAACTCTCGGGGTCCGCGGCGGGGGCGGAGCTGCGAGTGGCCGGGGCGGGGCCTCCTCGGGGCGGGGACGGGGCCCGGCAGGCCGACCCCGGAGCTCGGTCCGGGATGCCGAGGGGCGTTGCGGCGTGGGGCAGCGTGCCTACCTCTCCCGAACTGGCGGCGACGCGGGGCGGAGCTCACGGAAGGCGGAGCCGTCTTCAGGCCCGGCCCGCGAGCGCGCCGGGGATCTGACACCCGCGAGGGGAGCGAGCGCCGGCGAGGGGCGGGGCCGCTGCGTGGGGCGGGGCTTCCGCGCGCGGGGCGGGGCTCCGGCTGACAGGGGGCGGGGCCGCTGCCCACCTCCCGCGGCGCGCCCCGCTGGGTAGCGGCAGGGTGGGATCCCCGAGCCGCCCGGCAGGCGCGGGAGCCGGCGGCGCGCAGGCGTGGGGGCGCGCGGAGGTGGCCTCGGCTGGCTCTGCCCGTCCCTTCTGGCCCCTGACGGCCACTGGGGCGTGCGGCTGTGCTTGCCGCCTAGCCGGGGTCCCCCGGGCCGCTGAACGCCGAGGCGCGACCGCGGCCCGCCGAGTGGTTCCGGGTGTAGGGTTCACAGGTCAGAGTTGACTCCCTGAAAAGTGCAGCGGGTCTGAGATGCAAGATGGCGGCGGCGGGGCGCTGAGAGGCGCGGCGGCCCCCGTAGGTAGCGGCCCGGCGCCGGGGCTGAGGCTGGGGCTGGGGCGGGCAGGGGGCGGGGGCCGGCCGGAGGGCTGCGGGGCTGCGCGGCGGTGGAGGAGGCTCCAGGCGGAGACCGGCCGAGCTGCGGGGCCGCGCCTGTCCGCCGGCGGCGGGAGCCCGGGCCTGTGCGCGCTGGAGTCCCGCAGCCCCGTCACGCTCTCGGGGTCCTGCAGCCTGGAGGACCCGGCGGCGGGGGCTCCGGAGGGGCGTCTCGGTCCCCTGAAGAAAAGGACGCCCGATCACTCGGAGCTGTGGCGGGCCGTGCGGAGCGGTCCCCGGGAGAGGACGCTGCAGGGCCGGAGCGCCTGGGCGCTCTTGGGGTGCAGGGGAATGCAGGCCCGTGGCCGCCTCCCGGGGTGCAGCCTCCCCGAAGTCGGGAGAGCCCTGCGGGAGCAGAGCGCTGGCTTGGGGTGGAGCTCAGGGACACCCTTGAGGTAAGGCTGTGCGCCCACCCTGGGGGAGGGTCAGAGTTGAGTCTTCAAGAACTAGGTTACGACGGGAAGAAGTTCACCAAAGAGAATGGAGTTGCTGTCTGTCCTGGTCAGCGGACAGACCGGGGCAGTGGGGGGTGCTGACCCAGGGGAATTGCCACGCTTGGGGCCTAAAGGGGTTCTTGGGCGGGATGAAGGGCTGGGAAGGGTCCTATGGCAAATTGAGGCCTCGCGCTGCGCTTTCTCGAGGTATTTACGCCAAAGTTCCGAGGAAAGGGACGTGAAATTCTTTGTTTCAGCACGCCTCCCCTTCTTGTCCCCTCCGTGGGTAACAGTGAAGAAAGAGGAAGACCCCGCAGAAGGAAAGATTTCTTTTGATTTCCGTAGTTTATGTAGTGAGGGTCAAGCCTCGGTGAAGGCGACGATGGGAGACCTAGACAGGTAAATTAGGAAACAGGGATGGGAGTGGTACAAGAGGAATGTTAGGGAAGAGGAATTCCACAGCGCGTTTCTGTCATCAGCTTTCTAAGAAAAGATGAGAGGAGCTAATCATTAAGAGGAAAATGTAAGAAAGTAGAGAATTCGCGATGTGGAATTTGAGTAACTTGAAAGAAGAAGCAATTCTTTTGGAGATTAATATGAGAGCAAAAAAGGAAAACCAAAGATGGGGACTCACTATTAGGGAGGCCGAAGCAGCTTCCCCCAGGAATAGTGACCGTGGGTGTGTGTGTGTACAAATATATAAATGCACTTTTACATTTGTTGGTGTTGGTCATTCTGTCTTTGTCTGAAAGCTTTACCTTGTGTTATATAGTGCTACGTGAATTATGTTTCTGAAAAATTGTTCTGAAAAAGCCATTTGTTTTTAAACTGGTAGTGATGATTAATGAAATTGTTTCCAACAAAGGTATTGCCATTAGTGTGCCTATAGATTATTTTAATTTCTAAAGTAACAATTTTGACTCCTGAATTTAAGCAACAGATGTGAGTGTTGCCAATGACAGTCATGTGGTAGCACTACATAAAAGAAAAAGGGCTTTCATGAATGTTTTTCCTCTCCTTCCGCCAAGCATTTTTATAAGGTTACGAAGACTAATTTTAGGCAGAGAATATATAACTTCAATATTTTTGTTGTAAAAATGACAGTATTTCATTTATCAGTGAGTTTTTTGTAGATACCCCTCTTTGCATGTTTTATTTGAGAGTCTAGATTAAATGAGAAAAAAAAATTAAGTAGGACATGGGTAAGTGTACGACCCATACAGATTTCTTGAGTCATTCTTGTATTTTCAAAAGATCTTTAATGTCTTTAAAAATGTTTTAAAGGTACAGTTCAAGTAAAAAGTAGCTTACAGATTCATACTTGGGACATTATTATACATACATACTGTTCTTTGGTTTCCTCAAAATGCATGTAGCTCTAGTTTTATATTTGAATCTAAGCAGATTAGGCTTGGTGAACTAGAGAGGCATTGATGCCAGATGGTTTGAAATGATGCTAAAGCTGAAAACATAAATGCATGCGTGGGAAAGATGTTCATTAGTAGATTTATTTCCCTTGTAGCAGAGCTTCGTGTTTCACTGGATTTGAGGGTGGCTCACAAATAATGTAGCAGTAATTTCACCTTTAATGACACTCGTGAATTCTTTTTTTCAATGTGTGAATAAGTTTTATAATTAGTTTATTAATTAAATTAATAACAGGTGTGGTGACTCATTGTGAAGGTTTTCTCCTTTGTGTTACATTTCACATTCACGTGATATATTTTTTTCGTATGTTGACACAAAGTGTGATATTTGAGACATCGAATTATGGGTTCATACTTAATGAAAATGCTTTTAAAATTAAATTTATCATAAATGGAGCTAAGAAAATAACCTTTTAATTTGTAGCATAATGGATTTAAAAGACTCATTTGAATTTTAACAATCTTAGCTGTTCAGTAACAAATCTAGTTTTTTTTACTATTTTTATTAAATTGTAATTTTTATTGGTATGGGTTTGTTAGTTTTTAATCTAATGTCAATGTAATTATTCAGGAAACTGTTTGGAATTACCTATTGTATTGTTATGGGTCTAGCTAGTATTACACATTTTTAGTTTTTTTTTTTTTTTTTTGAGACTATGCAGTTCTGGCTGGCCTTGAGCTCTCTTTGCAGCTCAGGCTGGTCTTGAACTTGCAACGGTCCTCCTGCCTCAGCCTCCCAAGAGTATTATACATTTTTAAAACCCATCAGAACTATTTACTTATATTATGGTAAGTAGATACCTTTAAGTATCTGAAAAAAAATTCTTTTACATAATCCTATGTAATTTCAAAAGTAATGTAATTTATATATTTTAAAAAATTTGTAATGCTAGCCCTTGAATAATAGCCAATATTTCTATAATATTCCTGAAATATTTTATTGTATCCTTATTGCTTTAATGTTTCCGTAGTCATGAGTAACCAGATTTGTGTGACTGAAGTTGGTGATTTAGATTGTGTATTTGAGTTTATATTTTTGGAGATATGTATTTTATACAGTTTATATTTAAGTAAATATTAATATGTAAAATTTATGTAGTTGCCAAGTTTGGTTCTTAAAAGATATTTAATCTTGGCATTTTATATACTCAGTATCCATAATGTATTTAAGAGGCATAAAGAAATAGGTACACACACAAAGATAAATAATAGTTATATACTTTTGGCCTAAATGAATATAAAAGTAAATTTTAAAACAGAAGTATTTATGAGTTGGATGTGGCAGTGGATACCTGTAATCCCAGCGCTCTTGGGAGGGTGAGGTAGGAGGACCTAAATTTGAGCCCAACCTGCAGAACTTAGACACTTATTTGAAAGAGGCAGGGCGTGCTGGGTTGTAGCTCAGTGCAAACCTCAAAACAAGAAGAAAAGTATGTCTGAACAATTTCAGAAAGACATTTTTTTCCAAGGAAGTTAGTTGAATAAATCATTTTTGATGCAGAATTTTTTTTGGCTTTTTGTTGTGGTTGTTGTTACTGGGAATCAAACTCAGGACTTCGCACTTGCCAAGAAGGTGCTGTACCACTGAGCTAAATCCTTGGCCCTTGTTTGCAGCTTTAGATTTAGATTTAAAAAATCATACCAAAGTTTGTCTGATAAAATATTAAAGTGGTAGCCATATCCTATACATATTTATAATTTTAAAGAAACTAATAACTCATTAAATTTTCCTGATTTAATATTCAGTGATTTCTGACTTCTCTTTTCCTTTTCCTCAGAGTCTTTTATTTTTCTTTTTTAGTTGTTGGAAATAGGAAGTTTGACTTCTCCTCAGCACTTTACTCATACTTATGTTTTCCTTTTATTTCTAACTGATTTCATATTATAGCCCAATATTGTAAAAAAGAAGTGTGTTAAAGCTTCACTGGGTATGGACTAGATTTGGGAGGATGAAGGTTGATAAGAAGAGAATAATTTCTTCTCAGTTACTGTAAGATTATTTGTATCAGAGGTTTGTTCTGTGAAAAACCCTTTACAACTGTGTCATACAGTAATGATTCATTTAGAAGCTAAGGTCAGAGAAAGTGTGTGTGTTAAATTATGGTTAATATTTACTTGTTAAAAGGGCTGGGGACTTAGCTCAGCTGCACAGTATCTGCCTGGCAAACTCAAGGACCTGAATTTGATTCCCGGTACAAAAAAAACAAACAAAAAAAGGAGAGAATATTTACTTGTTAAAGTCAACTGGTTCTAGCATTTAATATGTTCAAAGGTATGAAATGGAAAATAAAACTTATTGGTTGTTACCCAAATTATAAAATTACATATTTTATACTTTGTCAACATGTAGCAAATGTCAAACAGAAGGCTTCTTTTGTTATGAAACTTGAAGTTAATATCTTAAATAAGATCAGAAAAAATCTAACATGTTCTTACTAAGTACCAGGAAATGTTCTAAAACTTTAAGTGTGTTACTTCTTTGAATCCTCACATAGCCCTATTAAGTAAGTACATTATTGCCCCATTTTATAGATGACGGGGTGGAGGCAGACAGCCAAAGTCACTGGCTGAAAGTCAGCTAGTAAGTGGCAGTGCTAGGTCTCTACTGCCCAGCACAACTTGTTCTGCTTTATTAGGTAGTGTACGTGGTAGAGATGAGCTCTTTGATTTTTGAAATCCACTCATCCTAAATTTTAAAGAATCTGCTGAATTAGAAAGAATTGCTGTAGGGTAACCCCTGAATCAGGAACTGAAATAGCACCAGGGGGATGTGGTTGTCACTCAGAGGTGTAGAAGAGTTCCTTTGCTGAGCTTCTGCTTGCCTTAGGCCTTCACCTGTCTTGGCAGATCTTCTCCAGAGACTCATTCCGCAAAGCATCTTGCATTTACCGTGTGATTTAAGAATGGATTGAAATAGGTTACCAATTTCCTACAATATCAACAGTTCATTTTGGAAAATAACCTCGCTCTTTGGCAGCTGGTTCCTAACTTCTCTTGTAGTCCACATCCTGTATAGGATAGCTAAGGAGTGACCAAATAAGGAGACAGCAGGAAATGCAGTTGTAGAATCCCTGGCTACGGAGATAGGATGCACCGCCAGGCCTACCAGGAAAATGGTCTTTTGCTTTTCATGAAAATCTTCAACCAAGATTCAACTCTACTTAGAAGTATTTTACTGGAAGATGTATTGATGTATTTACATTATTTCTCGATTTCAGAGCATTCTTCATAAACTTACATGTAATATCAGCATTCATCAAAAGAAAAAGCATTTTGGGAAATTATCTTCCTTGTTGTTCGTTGTGGTTTGCAGAGAATTGGTGTTTTGAGAACAAAAAAGATGCTTTCACCCTTCAAAGTGTTTTTTTTCTGGTATTATAGGAAGAGAAGCAAGTATAGTTTTTAATTAAAAGATCCCAGTTGGTTGGGCCAGGGTTTTAGCTCAGTGATATAAGCACCTGCCTGGCAAGTTGGAGGTCATGAATTCAATCCTCAGTACAAAAAAAAAAAATCCCAGTTGGTTTAACTAATAAGCCAATATTGGGTGATGTACTAAACATTTTTGAATATTAATCTTAGTTTTCAGATAGTGATTTTCATTTTTATCAATTACACAGTACCAGTGCTTTACAAATGATTGTAATGCCATTTGGTAGTAACTTTCTAGTAAAAACTAAACATTTAAGCACCATTACATTAGATAAACTCACGTTTAGAGTTGAATACCACTTGTTTATTCAAGTCTTCATTGGCTTATGTTTCAGCAATAGTAATCCCCTGCATTCCAATTAATACACAGTAAGTTAGGATACAAATATTCGTGGGTCTATGTGTATGAGTATAAACTAATACTACTTTCAACTCTGATTAAACTGTCCTTCATAACCTTTGTGCATTAATTTTAATTCCTAATTTCAAAATCTCAGTTTTCACATTGCAGGCTTCATATATTCAGATTTTGGAATTTTATAGAAAATAGCCTGATCATTTCTTGGTTCTGTAAAACTTTTTAATGCGTAGTTTTGAATTTTGTTTTCTGTCAGTGTTGGGTTTGGCATTCAGGCAGTGTTAAATTTTTTTTTTAGTTGAGGAATAAAAGGAGTTTTTGTAAATTACATTTATTTTTAAAAAGTTGAAGCATAAGCTGTAAAATTTCCTGAGTAAGGCTAAATCATGTCTAGAATAATAAAATGATGGTACTTTTTTTTTTAATAGGAGAAGACTGATAGGTACTTTGGACCGCCTGGTAAGGATGGCCTGAGCTAGACACCTGATTTGAAGGAATATCCTTCCATTTCAAAGAACAGAATGCTGAGGAAGGAATGGCAGGTATGTGTTGTTTCAGAATGATAAAAACTCAACATAAATATACTCACATTAGTTTCCATGATACTGTATTTGGCTATTGTTTTATTTATTTGTGGCTATCATTTTAAAAGCTTTGTTCAAAAAACAGATATATGCTTAATACTTTTTAAAAAATATACTTTTAAACTTTAGCAACTATAGGTGTTAACTGCTTTAATTTTTTATTCATGTATTTATTAGTATTTGTTTGTAGTATATAATGATTTTGGTTTTTGTTTTTGGTACCAGGAATCAAACTCATGACCTCGCATTTGCCAGGCAGGCACTTGGGCCACTGAGCTAAATCCCTAGTACATAATGTTTACATTCCTTGTCACGAGTTGGTATGTGTATAATATATTATTGTTTGTTTGTTTTTTGAGACAGGGTCTCACTGTGTAGTTCAGGCTGGCATGTGGCCCACACTGGCCTAAAACTCATGTTGATCCTCCTGCCTCAGCTTCCTGAGTGCTGGAACTACAGGCATGTGCCACCACACCCAGCTATTTTAATTGCTTTTTTCATCCTCTGACTCTTTCCTCCCGCACCCCTCCATCTCTCTCACTTTTTTTTGTTTTCCATGGAGAATGTGGGCATTATGGGAAATACGTGTATTATTGATTATATCAATGAAAAAAGTACTTAGTCTTTCTCAGGGCTGGTCTCTTTGGAGATATGAAATGTACATTAAAATTATGACCCATTTTAAGAGTAACATTAAAACTTCTGTACAGCACGCGATAGGAATTTCCAGTAACAAAACCAGCACTTTAGAACTCACCAGTAATACAGAAGGAGCAGGGGCTGAAGATGTAGTTCTGTATTACAGTGCTTGCCTAGCATGCGAAAGACCATGGATTCAATCCTCAGCACTGCAGAAACAAAAAACAGAAACAAGAAAAGGAACCATTTCCAATGATAAAAAGGAGTAGACATTCATAGATAAAATCTAACAGCACATTGTACAAAACGGAATGCAGAACCCGTGTAGCCCATGCTGACACTGAGTGTCCTCTGTGATGGCGCAAAGCCTGGCCCATGGCAAGGGGCTCAGAGGTGTGACCGTTCCTGTCTGGAGAGTATGTCGCATGGGAACGGGACTCATGGAACTCAAGGGCACCAACTTTGGTGGTTTGCTTTTTTTTAACTTCTTGCCCACATAATGGCATCCAGAGGTAGCAAGGAGCAGGCAGCAGAGGAAGTACTTAGCTTTGACTTCTGAGGAGCTGTAACACCAGTTCTTCATCCTCTGCTAGAGACAGGCCTGGATCCCAAGGCTCTGAGGTTTCCTACCTGCCCTTCTTCTGTGGTGACTTATCCGTCCCACAGCTTTTTTATCCATCTCTTGATCTCTTTCTTTTTTTCATTGCACGTATTTGTAGTGCATAGCATTTACACACTGCTTCAATTTTAAAGGAGGCAGCATCACTGAACTTCATAATTAAATCTTACATAGGATATTTACAGTTGATTTTTCAATTAATATTTGCTGAAATCTGCTATATCAGTCAGGGTACCAGGGGCTATGATAACAGAGGTAAACAAGACAAATGAATGTCACAAGACAGGACCATTAGTGTAGGGAAATTGATCTAAAAATTTTACTATTCTTTTGCTTATTTCCCCCCAAAATGCTTCAAGAGTTACAAAAACAATTCCTAAAAATATATTTTAAACCGGGCGTGGTGGCTCACGCCTGTAGTCCTAGCACTCGGGAGGCTAAGACAAGAGAATCGTTGTGAATTCGAGACCAGCCTGGGCTACAAACTGAGCTCAAGGCCAGCCTGAACAGCATAGTGAGACCCTGTCTGAAAAAGACAAGGGCTGAGGATTTAGCTCAGTAGCCTAAGCGCCTGCCTGGCAAGAGTGAGGTCATGAGTTCAATCCCTGGTGCCGCAAAAAAAAAAAAAAAAAAATTAGTGTGTAGGCTACTAAAGCACAGTGCCTGCCTGGCAAGCACAAGGTTCTGAGCTTGATTTCCATTACCAGAAATATTATATTAATAATTAAATGCTTATATTAACCATACCAGTATTTAAATATTTGTAGCTATTGTATACTTTACCTGGCTAATTAATTGAGTTTTATTATAAGAAACATTAGCTTGCATATTATATGTTCGAAGTATTTATACTTCAGGCCAGTTGTTAAGCACTTTTATTTAAAAAAAAAATTGATGAAGCCAGATATTGTGGTGCACTCTTGTAATCCCATTGCTTGGAAGGCTGAGACAGGAGGATCGCCTTGAGTTCAAATCCAGCCTGGGCTACATAGTGAGTTCAAGTCCAGCTTGAATCACAGAGTGAGACCCTGCTCAACAAACAAATAAACAAACAAACAAACAGAATGATTTTTTAAAAATTGATGAGTTCTTATAAGTTGATTATACCAATATTAATCACTTTCTTTAGAATTACTTTGAAAAAATTGAATGAATATGCCCTCAAGGAAGTATGTTATATATCCTCAGGGAAGTAGTCTGTTTTATAAATAGACTATAGTGGACAGATGCGTGATTTTTCAGCATCTCAAAGATAATTTCACTCAAAACTAAGAATAGAATTCTTTTTCTTTCTATTTTTTTTTTTTTGCCTTTTTGAGACAGGGTCTCGCTATGCAATTCAGGCTGACCTTCGGCTCACTTTGTAGCCCAGGCTGGTCTCGAACTCGCAAGGATCCTCCTCCCTCAGCCTCCTGAGTGCTGGGATTACAGGAGTGCGCCACCACTCCCGGCTTTCTTTTTCTAAGAACAGAATATATTTATTGAAAGAAAGAAAGCTTCTGTCCGAGAGAGACAGACAGAAAGGGGTCCTGAGTGGGTTACAAAGAATAGAATTCTTGTGTGAAAGGCACAACACACCTCCTTGAGAAAAGGAGGAAAGATACTGTTTTCCAAAGAAAATTAACTGTGGCTCATATTCACATACCATTAAAGAGTTAGAGGATTTCATGATCCTGCTAATTTATATATCACTTTCAGGGCTGGGGATACAGCTCAGCAGCAGAAGCAACTGCCTGGCAAGCTCAAGGTCCTGAGTTCAGCTGTTGGTACCAATAAAACAAAATAAAACACTGTCACTTTCAATACATGACACTCTTACCAAAATGACTAGGGGAGAAGACTAGCATGTTAATGTCTATAGTCCCTTCCAAAAGACTCCTGACCCCTTACATCTAGGGTCAGAGCTGCCCAGGGAAATAGTCCAGGCTGGAGCCTGCTAATCTTTTTTTTTGTGCCAGGGATGGAACTCAGGACCTCACACTTGCCCAGCAGGCACTTGTGCCGCTGAGCTAAATCCCTGGCCGGAGTCTGCTAATCTTTAGCATCGCTGAAGTCCACTTTCTTAGGCAGACAAAAGCAGGTAAGGTAGATGGAATAGAGTTTCTTAGCCCTTCAGCTTTAATTAGCATTAGCAAAGGGATTCTCTGAAATCAGATTATCTTCGGCCAGAATTTGTTAGATGCTTTCACTTTTATCACATTCATTTCTGTCTCTATTCATTGTTAATACTTGATTTTTTTATTGTCATGACTCCATTTTAGCAATTTTTTGAGCTTTATCTCAGGTAATAAGTTACCAGAGATCTTCAAAAACATGTCTTATGGGTGCAAATTTGTGTTATTAAATTCCTAATTTAATTTTTTAAAGAACTTGACTATTGTTTCTAAATATGTTTGCATTTTAAATGTACAAATGCCTTACGTGTGTAAAGATCACCTTACCTGTCTGTCTTTCTTTAAATACGGTGGATACATTTCGTTTTAAATTTGACCCCATTATTCTTTGTTCTTACTGTTATCTCATTGGGATTTTGGTAAATTGTAACTTTTGGTTTAAATAGGAACATATGAAAATAAGTATTTTCAGCTGGCTAAATAGAACTCTGACTCAGAGGGAAAAAATGAAACTAAACAATAGAAAACTCTCAGAACTCCCGGGGGATGTGTATGAATACAAAGTCCTGAAGATCCCCAAGGTATATATTCTTGCTCCAAACAACATTGTATTTAATTGTTGCTGGGTCAAAACTGACATGAACCTTAAAAACTATAGTATCTTCTGAATTGTTCTTTTAAAAAAAATTGTTCTTATTTGACTCAGAATTGATATACAAAACGTTTGCCTTTATTCACAAAAAAATCTTAGCAAAATAACGTGCTTTTGTGTCTAACTAGGCCAATACACTGTTTTCTGTTAATCATTTAATATGAAGTATGAGACAGCCAGCCAAAAAATGGTTAGAAATTCAGTGCAGTGATATCTCAGCTTATTTATAAAATTTTTAGACTTTTTTTTGTAGTAAGCTTAGACTCTAAAATGAGCCACTAATTTTTTATAGTATATTGCATTCAGGACTTTTAAACCTTTTAAAATGAAATACAACATCATTATAATTTTTTATGGAACAGAGTAATAATGGCTCTAAGTAAAAATTTGCCTTTGTAATTTTATAAGAACTATGCCCCCCCCCCCCCGCATAAAAAAAGAACTATGCCTTTTTTTCCTGAGCTTCATTGCAGGAATAATTCTTTGAATACTTTTATCTTTCTTGTTTCACTTGTAGTCAACAAATCTAGATTTACAGTATTCATACATAAAACAAGCACATTTTAGATAGTAACAATTGTTTGTTGAATGTTCATTGGTATATTTTAATACATGAATGTGTATTCGTTTATTTATTTACTTACTTTGCAAAGCTGGGCTGTAACCAAGGCCCTCACTCATGCTATGCAAGCATTCTGCCACTGCACTATGTCCGCAGCCCTCTTCTTATTTTTTATTTTTATTTTTTTTTTGCGGCACCAGGAATTGAACTCTCGACCTTGCACTTGCTGGGCAGGCACTTAGACCGCTGAACTAGATCCCCAGCCCTGTTTTTGAGACAGGGTTTCACTATGCCGTTCAGGCTGGCCTTGAGCTCACTTTGTAGCCCAGGCTGGTCTCGAACTCACAATGATCCACCTGTCTCAGCCTCCCGAGTGCTGGGATTACAGGCGTGAGCCACCACGTCCGGCTTCCTCTTCTTATTTTTTATACAGTATCTTGCTAAACTGTCCAGGCTGACTTGGCACTTGTGATCCTCCTGCTTCAACCTCCTGAGTAGCTGGGATTATAAGCATGTGTCACTGTGCCACATGGAATACTTTAGATTAGAGGATATTTTAATGTTCTAATGAGTAAGGTAATTTTTATTGGTAAGGATTTTACCACTGTGAATAATCTACAGTAAAGCAAGCACAATTGTTTTTAATAGCTTCTCCATAAATTAATGTTAAATGAAGAATAACGCATAATACATGGTACAGATATATATTTTATAATTCTTTTCAGCAGATATTAAAGGGGCCCTGATACACACCTTGTTGGGTCCTGGGGCTAAAGTAGAAAGTCAAACAGGTATTCTTTATGACCATAAAAGAGGAACTGCCAGCCGGGCGTGGTGGCTCACGCCTGTAATCCCAGCACTCGGGAGGCTGAGACAGGCGGATCATTGTGAGTTTGAGACCAGCCTGGGCTACAAAGTGAGCTCAAGGCCAGCCTGAACGGCATAGTGAGACCCTGTCTCAAAAACACCAGGGCCAGGGATCTAGCTCAGTGGTCTAAGTGCCTGCCCGGCAAGTACAAGGTCGTGAGTTCAATCCCCGGTGCCGCAAAAAAAAAAAAAAGAAAAAGAAAAAAAAAGAAAAAGAAAAAGAGGAACTGCCAACATTTTTATATTGTAAGAAAATAAATTTTGCTTTCATTAAGTCCTTTTTTGTAGGGAAACTTTTAAATAATTATTTCAGTGAGTTCAGAATCATAAGTTAGTTGAAGAACATCCTACCCTTAAGAGAAGAGCCAGCGTATGGATAGATCCATAGAAACTGGCTTGGCCAGGTGTATACTGCAGAGAATATGGGTGATTTTTGAAGGTTCTTAGAACCAACCTGACTTCTCAGAGCAGCAGCTCCAAAAATGTCTAAAATATATCTGAATGCTCTGTGTACTGAATGGTTCTCACTCCTTTTGGAAGAACATTCTGGGAGGCTGAGGCAGGAGGATTGCAGATTCTCAGCCCAACCTGGGCAGGTTAGTGAGAACCTGTCACAAAAATGAAAAATATAGGATGAGGTTCCGTGTGAAGGCCCAGGGTTCAATCTCTAGTACCACAGAAAAAACAAAACAAAGCAAACAAGTGAGTCAATGTCATATCTAAAAGTTCCACCCATTATCTCATGTGAAAATCTCATTTTTTATACTTATCTAGTCTTTATCCACATGCACAAATATTCCTTTTTATGTTATTATAGTTAATATGCAAATTTTGTTCAGATTCTTTAACAATTTAAGTTTGGGTAAATATTTTTCCATGTTTCTTAACCACTATTTTGATTATTTTTTTAAAGGTGGTAAACAATTAATTGATGTGTTCAATGTATTATTGTGTATTATTATTTTGGTGGGGTTGAGACAGGGTCTCTCTATGTAGTCCAGGCTGGCCTTTTCTTTTCTTTTTTTTTTTTTTTTTTGTGGCACCGGGGATTGAACTCATGACCTTGCGTTTGCCGGGCAGGCACTTAGACCACTGAGCTAGATCCCCAACCCTGTTTTTGAGACAGGGTCTCACTATGCCGGTCAGGCTGGCCTTGAGCTCACTTTGTAGCCCAGGCTGGTCTTGAACTCACAACAATCCGCCTGTCTCAGCCTCCCGACTGCTGGGATTACAGGCGTGAGCCACCACGCTCGGCTCAGGCTGGCCTTTTCTATAAAAAGTCAAATGTGAGGTTTTCAAAAGAATTATTTTTACAGTTTGGGTATATTTAGATCATCGTTTTTACTGTGTTTTAATCGCAAAGCCATCGAACTACTCAGTTGTGCAACTGACCTCTAACCCTTTTTCCAGGCAAATAGTGCAGGGACTGCCAAATTGATTTTTTTCCTCACAAGTCATCAGCATTTATTTCCTGGGGCCTGAGTCACATGTCTTGGTAGAAAGAGCAAAGAATTGGTCTGTTGGTTTTTAGCCCGAATTCCTTTTGTACCGATGGAGGATGGACCTGTGCAGCGTTGACCTCCAAGCCCCGCCTCCGCCCCGGGAATTAACTGTCAGCGCTCTCTCTTTGCAGCGGGATCTAGCTCAGCAGTCTAAGCGCCTGCCCGGCAAGCGCAAG
>RJWT010019307.1:0-18458 GCA_004365215.1 Cuniculus paca
AAGTGAATTGAAGTACTTCAAATGTATAAGTGCATTTGATGGCAGGTGTGAAGTCCAAATCTGATACTTATTTTACTCTGCGTTTGGCTTGCTCTTTATTTTATTTACCACTTCACCTGCACTTCTTTCCCACACTGTGCACTTGTCTCAGGCACAGTTTTAGTAAGCCCACAAGCTAACTCTAGCCAAAATGAATAAAAACAAACATCACTGAAGAGCTGCTGAAAGACTCAATGACAAGACAGCAGCAGACTCTAAGACTGCCAATAAAAAGAAAGACGCATTTAAAAGAAAATACCAAGAGTCTTACTTAAATTATGGGTTCTTTGTGACAGGTGATTCACATTCTTTAAGCCTACTTTTTATAATATGTGACAACCAGCTTCCAACAAAGCCATGAAGCTCTCAAAATTACTTCACCACACAGAGATCAACCACTCTAAATTAAAGAACAAACCTGTATAGTTTTTCAAATGAAAAAAAAGTGAACATGAACAGAAGCAATTTATGAAGACCTCTACTTATTCAAATGTGCCTGCATTGAAAGCATCAATTTTAGTGGTTTTAACAATTCACTGTTAAAGCTGAGAAGCTCTTTACTATTTGCGAAGAGCTGATCTTGCCTTCTATGAAGGGCATTTATCCCTGTAGGAAAGGATGCAGTTCAAAAGGGGGCACATATTTCTGTTTTGTCTAGCACTGTAACTAGAAAAACTGATGATTGAGCAGAGGATATTGAAGCACAGCTGTTAGAGAGGATTACAGAGTCACCACGGCACACAAGCAAGGTTGACAAGTCTAGCAATGTTGATAACAAGGCAGCAACGCTTGTTTTCGTGTGATATATCTTTCAGGAGGATGCGCAAGGATACGTTAAGTGCACTTCTGTTACTGGTCAACACTATGGATGCAGGACAGTTCAAGTCTCTGAATGTTTACATATCAACAAAACTGAGCTGGTTGTTCTGTGTTGGTATACACATTGACAGAGTAGCTACCATGACTGAGCAACTTCCTGGTTTCACTACTTGGGTCAAAGAGGTCACTTCTGAATGGGAATCTAAACACCCTGTCATTCATAGAGAAATGCTTGCTAGTAAAACAAATGTCACCCTAACAACATCTTGCAGTATGATATCAAAATTATCAACCATGTTAAAGTACTTTCCCTTCACTACATCTATTTGTGCAGCTCTGGGTGAGATAGAGGCAAAGTGCCTCTTATACACAGAAGTGAAATGGTTTTCTAAAGGATATTTCACTGGCCAGAGTTTTGGGTCAGAGTTATGAGAGCTGCTCCAGAGACTTCTTTTAGAAAAATGACTATCAGTGACAGCACATTTCAGTAACACAGCATGGGCTGCAAAACTTCTTAATCATGTGACATATTCAACCTACACAGTGAACTCAGTCTGTCACTTTGAAGGAGAATGACAACTGTGTTAAAGTCAGCAGGTAAAGTGGCTGCATTCAAAGCCAAACTGGAATTATAGGGCAACAAGTGAACACTGAGATTTCTGACAAGTTTTAAACATTAGTGGAGGTTCTGAAAAAGACCGAGGCAGAGACTTCTTTCTCCCAGCTAGCTCATGATCACTTATCTTTCAAAAGAGTTTGAGCATTACTGACAAACCATGGAAAGACCCCCAAAGTGGGGAGGAATGAATTCACAACCCATTTGTAAATAAGTCAGTTGAACTGATGTTGTGCTAGACTAGAATCAACTGCCTTGAGATCACACATGTAGCAGCCTTAAAAGTATGTTTCAGACAACTTCTAATCTCCAAACATTATAGATTAAAATCAAGGTGGACTATCTTGAGATTGCCACAAAAGCACTGAAAAGCCTGCTTCTATTTTCTATCTTTACGAAGCAGAGTTTCCTGGAATGACAGCAACTAAAACAAGATTACAGAGTACACTAGACATAGGCAAAACACTTTGGGTGTCACTGTCTCCCATCAATCCCAAATGGGACTATCAAGTTGCAGGAAAATAATCTCAGGGCTCCCATTGATTCTGCATTATGGCTAGTTGTGTGATTTTTTATTATGTGTTACAATGTAATAATAATAGAAATAAAGTACGTAATATATGTAATGTTCTTCAATCATCCTGAAACCACCATCCTAGTCTGCTGAAAAATTCTCCTCCATAAAAGCAGTCTCTAGTACAAAAAAGTTGGGACCATTGGTTTAGAACATCTCCTAGATCTTTGGCAAACTGTTGATAAGCAAGAAATAAGCCTCTAATATTAAGTCATTTTAGGAACCCTTGTTATGGAAGCATCCCTAATACAAAGAGTTTCTAAATTGTTTATCCCAATACAAAGAGTTTCTAAAAAGTGATTATGAGCATTATGAAGGCCATTCTGGATCTAACGTGGTTAGTTGCTCCTCAAAGGCTAACAATCCTAAGTAACCTTACAGACAGAGAAAGAGATAGCTACAACATTTGTACCAAGCCTACAGAGATGCCTTCCTACTTCTAGGCAGCATTTGTCAAAGATAACAGCAACACCAAGGGCTTTGTGATTTAATTTTAAAGCAAAGATGACGTAAGATATCGTTGATCATCCCTAAAGCTACACTGAGATTTGAATAACTCAAAAAAATGACCTCATAGCATATTTACATAGTGATAATTACTACTATTTAGTAAATTGCTGAGATTTCAAATGTTAGTGGATAACTTACAGCCTCAGCCAATTTCATCCTTATATTAATCCTACAACATTTAGACTATTATCTTCAATTTACAGATAAGAAAACAGACTTACAAAAGGGACATGATGTGCTCAAGTTCACCCAAGTCAGTTGGAGAAGAGTTAGGACACACATTCAGATATGTCTGACTCCAAACCCCTTCTCTTTTCATGAAGCTATTCTGTCCTCTAATATCCACAGGAAAATAGATGAAAATAGTCTTAACCGAAAATTTTCATCTTTAACAAGAAAGTAAATGTAAAACATGGCAGAGACAGCACTCGTCAAGTATTCATTTCTTGCTCTTTATTTCCCAGTCTCCTCAGTAATGAGTCTGACCATACAATGACATCTGGCCAATGGACTGAGAGCAAAAGTGACAGGTGTTATTTGTGGGCTGAAACTGTTAAAAGCAGGTGTGTTTCTTCTGTTGCCTCAGCCCCTGCTTCCCTAGAAGGACACACACACCAGTTGGTAGGGCTTCAAGATGAAAGAAGGCCTCTAGACCTTCACAATATTCTACAAGTGAAAAATAAGCCCTATTATGCTAAAATAGGGTCAAATGCATTGTGGAGATTTGTCTGTATGTGTGTGTGTGTGTGCCTGTGTGTGTGTGTTCGTGTTATTAGGCCACAGGTTAAAAGAACTGCATTAACCCTAATGGTTTTTACACATTTTGATCATTTGTCTTTGCATGGCTCACTTTTACTTGTTTAACTTGTTAGTTACCTTTTTTAAAGGCATGCATGCATCAAACCATTTCTCAGAACTAAAATTAGGACATTGATGATAACTTTCACCTAACTACATGTTTCTTCTGCCAATCGCCTCCCTTGCCTTCATTCCCACAGGGAAGCATCACACTAAATTCTTTCTTTCACCCTAAATTCTATTTTTGGGGGGGGTTTTGTTTTGTTCTGTTTTGTTTTATTTTGTACCAGGGATCAATCTCAGGACCTCACTCTTGCCAGGCAGGTGCTTGTGTTGCTGACCTAAACCTCACCCTAAATTCTATATGAACATTCCTCATTTAACGATCAAGTTCATTCCAGTGACTAGGTCATTAAGTGAATTGGTCGCTCAATAAAGAATTGTATATAGTACGTATATTACAATATAGTATGTATATTACAACAGAAAAATAGTCAAAGGAAACTTCAACTTGATGACTTTGCTTTTATTTGCATAATTCTTACATACAGTACTGTAATGCATAACAGAACATAAAACTACAGTATTGTACTATACATACAATCAGCAAAAGCCACAGTACTCTATAAACAAGGCGTGTGGTACCAAAAAAAAGACATTGAGTTCTATGAACAACATGTACATAACTGTACAAAAAAAGAAAAGATGGGTCATAAATCTGAGAGGTGGGTCCTAAGTCTAAATAGCACCCCTAGGTAATAATTCCAGTTTTTAAACAGGTGAGTCATTAAGCAAAGGAATATCTGTATTCTTCATTCCTTTGCTTTTCTTAATGTATGATTTGGTTGTGTCTATAACCATATGTATTCCTGACTTACATATGCATTATATTTTAGTGTTTTCAAATTTATAAAAATGGTTTCATGGTATAATTAATCAACTGAAATCTAATGTGTGTGTGTGTGTGTGTTTGTTTGCTTGCTTGCTTTGAGACAAGATCTCACTATATAATCCAAGCTGGCCTTGAACTCACTGTGTAGCCCAGGCTGGCCTCAAACTCATGTTGATCCAGCTGTCTCAGCCTCCTGAGTGCTGGGATTATAGGTGTTTGCCACCATGCCCAGCTGAAACCTAATTATTTGTATTTGCTAAATTATTTTTAAAATTTATCTGTTTTGTTAAAAGTTGCTGCATTTTATTTTGACTGCTACATTCTGGACTGTTTTCTGTTTCTTTTCTTGGATTTGTCTTAATCATGCTTCTCTACAGATCTTGAGGGAACTTACTTGATTATCACATCCATTCATTTCAGGGGATTCAGAATCCAAGTCTCAGGCAAACTTGAAGCATCAGAAATCTGGGATTTCAATTGGCCTGTGAACCCTAGCTTCATCTCTTCCAAGTCAGATTTAGAGAATGTTTCCTCATCTATAAAACTGTCACCTTCATGCTATTTCTACTGTGGTGTGACCAGGATTCAACAAGATAAAGAATAGAGCATTTCATGAGTTCTAATAGACTACATAAATATGATCATAAATGAGAGAAAAAAATTCTTCAACCTGCTTTTCAAAGTACACACGCATGTAAGCATGGGCACATTGGTCTCTATTTAAAGTAAAGTCGTATTTCTATTCTAGCTGCCTTCTGCACAATCATCAGTAGGATGACTAGCAAATTGGAATCATCCCTCTTCTCTGCCAGATGTCTCCACTCTTCTCAGTCTTTAAGGAGGCAGATGATATTCATTATTGGTCTTCCAACAAATTGCAGGTGATGGAGAATCAGAGCTGGGTGTATTTGTTCAGCACATGCTTCTTTGCCCATTGTGCATATGTGTGGATGGGACATTGTTTGAGCTTCAGTTTGTACTGTACAAACTGGCTTGCTACTTAATAGCAACAGTTGAAATACCATGGACTTTGGAGACAGCCAATCCAGATCTTCAAACCAACAGTTTGAAAAATGCCAACAGGGGCATTTTTCTCAAAAGAGGTACGTAAGCTCTCTGAGTCTCTGTTCTCCCATCTGCAAAGCACAATTCTTACAAAATTAAATCACATATGTAAGATGAGCACTAAGAAAAGCTCTTGAAGTAAGCTCTCATCAAATGCTCATGTTTCTTTTTATTTTTCTTTACTTGGTAGTCAGTTTTTCTAGAAACATTTGGTAAAAGGGGTAATAATATCTGAAACACCCACAGCTCCCTGTGTAATATAATTAATAAGATGGCAGGGCCCATATCAGAAGACAAAGACTCTTCAAGTCTGAGAAAGGTATGGGCTTTTGCTGTGGTTTGGACAGGCCCATAGCACAATAGTCCCATGTGTTAAATCAGTTTGGTTGCCAGTCTGTAGAGCTGTTGGGAGATGATAAAACCTTTAAGAGGTGTGGCCTGGTGGGAGGAGGTTGTATCACTGGGGAATAGCCATGAAGGGGATATTGAGACCCCGGACCCATTCTTATCTCTCTCTTTGGTTCCTGGTCACTATGGAGAGAACAGGCTTCTTCCACCACATACTTCTGCCATGATGTGCTGTGCTGCCATGGGTCCAAAGCAATAGGGCCAATAGCCATGGACTGAAGCCTCCGAAACTGTGAGATAAAATGAAACTTTCCTCCTTTTAAATTGATCATCTGAAGTATTTTGTCACAGTAATGGGAAGCTGAATAACACAGACTTTCTAGATGTTGGTTTTGGCCAAAGCAGAAACTGATCGCTCCTTGCCTAGTTAGAGAGCAGATATCCACAAAGAAACAACACAGCCCGTCCTGGACAGTCAGGAGAGCCAGTCAGTGAAGTCAGGAGACAGGCCTTGTGGGAGAGTAAACTCGGCCAGGTTAAACTGGTGCTGCAGGACGAGAAGTCAGGTAGGGAGGAAGAGAAGATCCACTTTCAAACAAAGGAGAGGAGCTGCTCCTGAAGGAGGCATCCCAGAAGGAGCGAAGGTTCCCTGACACTTCACCTAGACAGTGATGACCCATAAATCATTCCAAGGAGAAAGGCTAAGGATCAAGAGCAGTCAAGAGTGTCAAACTACCCACCCGGCAGATTACTCAAGGACTGTATTCTTTAAAAAGCAAATCAGAACGGTCAAAGATGAGAGAACAAATTAGATTTTGGTAATGCATTCAGAGAAGGCTCAAGATTTTAAATTCTAGCCCAGAGTTTTGCCGTCAGTCCATGGGATGACCCAGAAGCATTTCAAACTGTAATGTAGATGAGAAAAAGAGAAAGAATATCAGGTCAGTAGATGATGCACTCTCAGTGTCGTGAATCAGGCTACAGCTAGAGAATGGGCAATACTGTGGCACTAGCCACATTTTTTTTTCATTAGCAGTAATTAAATTTTAAAAAATAAAACTTCAGTTCCTCACTCACATCATCCACATTACAAGTACTCAGTAGCACATGTGGCTAGTGTCTACTACATTGTGTGATCAAAAAATACAGTGAATGATAAAAATTTTTTAAATTAATTGCAGTAAGAAGAGCTTGTGCTGTCACTGTTTGATCACTTTTTGTGCTTAGAACTTGTAACCTGAACAACTAGTTCTAAGATAACAATATGCAATATATTAACTAATGTTAATGTTAATTTCCTACTTTTTTTAAAATTCTGTATCATTTCCATCCCTTTTTTCTGTTTTGCTTTTTAAAATAAAAAACATTTAATTTAAAAAAAGATACATTGCCATTAATTGTCCTCAAAATACTTGCCATCACTTTAAATATACACTCCATCATTCTGGCCACATTCTGAAGTTCTGGAAGTCCCCTTTTCTGCATGTCATGGCTACCTCAATGTCCTGAATTCATTCAAAACATTTACCTTTCATGGTCATTCTGATTTGGGGGAAGAGCTGGAAGTCACACAGCACCAGATCTGGTGAATAGGGTGGATGGAAACACATTCTCCATTTGGAAGTGCCCCCAGTCATCAGGCTATAGAATGAAAAACTCCAAGTAGCTGAAAGGCTAATGTGGTGAGAGCTCATCATCTCCCAGGAGTAACTCTGGGGACTAGATTTTCCAGGCAGTGAGGGTGAGAGCTAGGATCAGATGCCGTGTCTAAGGATCTCTCCATCTCGCATCTCACAGTCCATGTATTAGAAGAACACAAGTCTCTCTGTAGAGATTCCCCTTTCTCACTCTCAAAATTGGATTAGAAAGAAGGCCAAAGATAGAAGAGTTCAGAAGGGCCAGAGCCCATGGCCACCCAAAAGCAGTATCCTTGGCGGGATTATTCAATGACTGCTTTCTCAGCCCAGTGGAATCTAGCCTCCTGTGTGCATGCCATTGCCCTGGGAACTCAGGATGCATTCAACATGGCCTTCCTGTGAGTATGCTAAAATCTGATTTTAAAAAAAAAAAAAAAGAAAAGAAATGTGCAAAAATTTAAAAAGACTCCAATCCACTAACAGGGTACCTATATAGGATTCTGTTGTGAGTTTAGGTTTTTGTGGGCCAGGAAGAATCTGAGAAAACATTCTTACATTGTGCATCAGTGCTTAACACTGGAGTATATGACTAGGGTAGAGTCCTCCCCCAGACAGAGTAGGGAGGACATTTTTGCTCTTGCCAGTTACTAAGTGTGTTGTCTTGATTCTATTCCATCTCCTCTAAAGCTGCCAGATTTAGCCATTAAAAAGCACAGGGCACTAAGCTAAATTTGAACTTCACATGAACAATAAATAATATTTTTAGTATAAGTATATCCCAGAGATTCCATAAAACATATTTACACTAAAAATTATTCTCTATTTTTCTGTAATTCAAATTTTACTGCCTATTTTCTGTGGAATTGCTGTACCTTTCTCTTTTCTACCTAGCAATGCTCCTGTGGTGTTTCTGTGAAATAGGGGTAAGAAAACCCACCTCACTTGTCTACTGAGGACTGAGTTAGACATGGGGTGGAAACATATACCATGTAGGATACAGCCAATAAAGAATAGTTCTCCACACTTCTTTATTTCCTCACAGCACACATCAAATAACAAAATAAAGTTGGAAGAATGTATCCTGTCTAGGAAATGACTTTCTGGAAGCTAGATCTGAGAAAACAACCATCATCAGCATGCTCTTCCACCTGCACAGGACTCCCAGGTAGATGTGAAGCATGTGATTTTTTAAAAAACTGAACGTTAAGTCTTATGTAGTGGCACACATCTATATTTCCAGCACTCTGGAAAGCTGAGGTAGAGGGATCACAAACTCAAGGCTAACCCTGTTTCAAAATAAAAAAACACACATGTGTAAACATGATATTGTTTCATTAGTGTGACAAGCTCAAAGGGAAAACATATGTACATGTGTATGTATATGTATATAAAAAATAGTTAAGACAGTTATACTACTGATTTCTCTGAGTTCACTGAGGAAAAAGATTTTTGCTGGTATTGTTTGGACAGTTGAAGGCAGATGCCTTGTGCTTTGGGGGAATGATTTGGGGATGACAATGTGCAATGTATGTACCATTGTTGCCTCCTGACTGACATGCTTTAAAATTCTGTTGTAATTTTCTTCTTCTTCTTTTCTTTCTTTTTATATATGAATAAAATGGATTTGAAAAAAAATTTAAAAATAAAAATAAAAAAGGACCGAGGGTGTGATTTATAAGAGGCCCCTAGGTTCAATCCTCAGTATCTGAGGGGAAAAAAAGAATGACAACAATTATACTGTGGGCACAGATTGACTTTTGGGATTTGAGATCTGAATATTAACAATGAGGTGACATCTCTGTTCTAAAAGGAAGAACATTTAAATGATAGGTGGGCACCACATGGGTGTTTACATCACTAAAATCTCTATAGTGAAATGTCAACTCCTTGGCCACTGGCCAATGACACGAGAAGACCAGAAACCCAAAAGGGCATGGCAAAGGAGATAAAGATGGGAAATAAAAAGTGTAAGTCCTAAAAACTACCCTTAAGGAGACAGGCAGTGGATCTAGGAAGGGAGATCCAGTCTCAAAGGAGCATGTCTGGGTGGCACCCTGCTCAGCCTGTGCCACAATGACTAACTCAGGAAAGCCCACCAGACAATTTTAGTCCATGCCCATGTAGGAAGATAGCAAGAATGGCACAGAGAGATCTAGAGGTCCCAAGGAGGGAGATCTGCTTTTCCCTTCCTATCCCTCTACCCCTGGGATCCAATTCTGGGGTGCTCAGTCCAAGACCTGAGAACATGTGGAAGTTAGTGTCAAAGTTTATCTTGAGTTGCCAGGCAACCCTCCAATGTTTCAGGTGTACCCTACCATTTAACACCGTGGAAAGGGAAACTGTATTTTGCTGGGTCTGTGGCCATCTTCTAAGAAGTTACATTGTTATTTTCCATAGGTATTAATTTGATCTTCTCAGGTACCCATGGTTATAAGATACAGAAAAACATGTTTGATTTCTTATGGAGTTAGGGACTACATTTTTTCTGAGTGCACACAAACAAGACACATAAATAAAAGCCCAATGAGTGGATTTCACCCCAGTAAGAACTTTTCAAAGCCCTGAGACATAGTGAGACAAAAGGGACTGCCTTAGCAAGGAGTGAGCTCTCCATCCTTGGAAGTATGTAAACAGAATCTGACAATCTGGCAGGGATGTTGCAGAAAGGAGGCTGAGTACTGAAAGAAGTTGTGGTGGAATGGTATGGCTGCAGGGGCTTCAGTAATTCCTGCACAGTCTAAGCATCCAATCTGAGGAAAAGCACGAAATTGTATCATATAAGTAAAAGGCAAAATTTTACTGGACCGATCCTCTCTCTTGTAAATAAAGGGCTCGGAAGCTGTGCTCGAAGAAGTCACATAGTGACTCTGTCCTATGCACCAGGCTCAGCTATTATCAAAATACTCCCTTGCTCTCTGCTGGGCAACCCTGTGACCTGCCCCAGGAGTTACATGATTCACAGAGGAGACTTTAGTGGGTGATGAGAATTGCACCAAATGACCAACTGGTAAATGCCATATCTTTCTGGCTTCAAGTACAAGCTCCATCCCTGGCCCAAGAAATGGATAAGCACCCAAAATGACAAACCCAGCTCTGATGTCGCCTCGGTCCTCCTCTCACGGGGCTCGTGTGTAAAGAGACTGTGCGGCCCGGCTCCTGCTCTTGCTCCCACACAGTGCCTTACCCCAGGCCCAAGCCCTCCCCTGAGAATCCCTTCCAAGGGAAACACCAGAGTCTGAAGGAGCCCTAACCATGCACCTCTCCCTGGCGTAGTCAAGAGCCGCTTTGAGCCATGTGTGCGTCTGACGTTCCGGATGCTGGGAGCCACGCACCAGCCCGAGTGTGGGAGCCAGGTGCCGCCCATCCCGCTGCAGCCTGCCTTCCACCTCTTTTGAGTGGCGCTTTCACCTGCCTGCGGCCGTCCCTCCTTGGGCAGGGATCCCATCAGATTTTACAAGCCAGGCAGGGTCAGGCCTGGTGAAGACATGAATGGGAATGCCCAAAACAACAAAGGCAGCAGGCGCTTTGCCTTGGGAGATGGGGTGAGCCAAGCCACCTGCGGTAGGTCACAGGGCAACCTGGGAAAGCCTGGAACTGGACAGCAGTGGCCCCACTGAGGACAGACCTGCTGGGATTAGCCAGATCTCAGAAAGACAATTTCTACAGAAACGTTTTAATTTAGATGACTTTCAAAGCATAGTGGATCATCAGGAGACGAGCTAGTGTATGGCAGCTATTTGTAGAGCAAGATGGGCAAACTTTTTCAGTAAAGGGTCAGAGAGTAAATATTTTGGGCTTTGTGCATACAATGGCTGTAGTGTGAAAACACTCTATCACTGATGTGCAACTAGAGGAACTTGGGCATGTCTCCTACAAACTGTATTAGTGGACACTGAAATTTGAATTTCATATAATTTTCAAATCTCATGAAATATTATTCTTCTTTTGACTTTTAAAAAAATGTTTTAAAATTGCAGAAAGCATTTTTAGCTCATAAAACAGATGGGTGGTATTTGGACTGTGGACTGCTGTCTCTCAACCTCCCCTCTGTGGCAACGCTTCATGAACTATCTATAGTAAATGACCTATTTTTAAAGATTTTTAAAGCTTTCTTGGTTAGATACTTTTGTAAATTTATATCAAATTTGGCCATTATATATAAAAAAAAAAAACAAGAGCTACAAAATAAGTCCACCGATGAAATTGCTACCAGTGTTTCTAGTGCATGTTCTGAATATACAGAGTTCTAGGGACTGGACCATAGCAGTATGTGACCCACAGTGTGGATGACCCTGTAAGTCTAAAGTAACTGCTTATTGGTGTAAAGTCAATGAGCACATCAATTATTTAGATTATCATCTAGTATCTTTGAAGTGGTTAAGTTTTGTGGTTTACACACACAGACTTGTTTACCAGTTCTTAACAAATCTTTGGTTGTCCCAACCATGGGTTCTAGAAGGTACACTCAGTGAGGAACTCTAATTCTATCATAGTAACTATCACTACTCCCCATTTCTCTGGTTCTGTCTTTAGCTTCAATCTTCCAATCCTCTCACCTACCTAGGAAGCCCAGTCAGTGGACTGTGGTCTGCTGTTTGCCTGTTTGCTTACTCTGGTGCCTGGACTCATACATCTGAAATAGCTTCTACCATGTGCATATCTGCAGCAACAGGCTGGGCATTCTTCCTTCCTCTCCTAAGCCATCATGTCTACCCTGAGTTGAACTGTTCTTAACTTCCTCCACCTGTCTCCCTAAAAGGAGAAAGTCATGCACACCAATGCCCAATGCTTCTTCCTCCTGTAGGAGTCAAGACAGCAGCTTTTTATATTTCCACACTCTGTGTTGCAGCCCTCTGGGAGGGGGCTACCCCAGAGGGCTCTTTGTGGCAGAGGCTAAGTTGTGCTCAGAACTTTAGATAACTCAATTCATAACAAGCTTTAGAAACTGACTCTCTTCTTCATGACAGTGCATTCTTTCACAGGAGGTTCTGGGGTATCTCGTGATAAAAGATCTAGCTGACTTCAAGTCTGCATACTTGAGTGACTATAACAAAAGATAATGCAGAGGTCCACTTAGAGTAGGAGACTGTTCCAGCAGCTCAGATATTATTTAGTCTGGAGGTTTCCCCACTGGATGCTATAAAGCCCTTACTAGTGTAGGAACATTGAGCTTGATATTTTTTAATCATCTATTTACGTACAATAAAATTAAGTGCACCCTTTTTAAGTGTAGTTTCATAAGTTTTTGAAAAAAATGCACACAACCATGTAAACACAATTCCAATCAAGATGAACATTTCCATCAACCCAGCAAGTTCTTTTGTGCCCCTCTGTAGTCCACTTCCACCTCTAATTCCAGCTCCAAGTAACTTCTGTCTGCTTTCCACCACTATAGATTCATCTTTTCATCTCTAGAGTTTAAGGTAAATGGAGCCATGTGTATACAGTATATGTTCTATTTGTGTAAGGTTTCTTTGACTCAGCATAAGATATTTGAGATTCATCTACATTTTTGCTTCTGTTAGTAGTTTCCTTCCTTTTAGGCTGAGAGGAATCTCATTATGTGAATATACCACAACTATTTATTCACTCACCAGTTGATTGGCATTTGTATAGTTTTTGCTCCAAAAGTCTTGTGAACAAAATTGCAATGAACATTCACTTACAAGTCTGAAGCAAAAATATATTTTTATTTCTCTTAAGTAAATACCTAGGAGTCACACTGATGAGTTACATAATAAATATATGCTTAAATTTAGTTTTCAAATGCTAAGACTGTTCCATGTTTTTAACCATTTAGCATTCTTGCCAGCAATATATGAGAATTCTGACTATTCTGAAACCTCACTAACACTTAATATTTTATGACTTCCTATTTTTGCCATTGTAGTGGATGTGTAGTGGTATCTCACTGAAATTTTAATTTGAATTTCTCTGATAATTAATTTTATTCCATGGTTAGTTGTCATTCCTGTATCTTCTCTTGTGAAATGTCTGTTAAAACCTTTTGCACATTTTATAAAAATTGAGGTTGTTTGTCTTCTTGCTATTGATTTGTTTTATTTATATATATATAGTAATATAATATATATTATAATGTAATACAATATATATATGAAGAAAGAAAAGAGAAAGAGAAATTGTTTAGTGCCCTTTGTGAAGATTATCTTCTCCCTCCTGAATCACTTCTGTCCTTTTGTTGAAATCAATCATCTATGTGTTCTAGGCTGTTTAGTCTATTTCATTGACCCATGTGTCCATTCTTGTGCTAATATCATGTAATTTTAATTATAGCTATGTGTTAATTCTTGCAATTGAATAAGTCCTCAACCTTGACTTTCTTTTTCAAAATTGTTTTAATTAGTCTTGGTCTTTTCATTTTCAAGTAAATCTTAGAATGAAGTAAAAAATAAAATATTTCCTATTAAAGTCCAGTTTAACCAGATCAGCAGTTTGGAATGATGATTCTGGAATGCAGGAGGTGTACAGCAAGAAGAATCTCCGATGGAAGACATTGGTACTCTTTAGGCTGGAGGGTACAGAGACAAAAAAATGGGGGAAAGTGATACAGCGGCCTCAGGCACAGTCTGTGTCCATGGTACTGGGGGAAAAGGTACATGGACCTTTTCCACAAGGGCTAAGCCACACATAGACACCAAGTGCCACCAAGGCCAGGGGCAAGTTGGAATCTCAGAGATTCCTTTTCTGCTTAAACAAAATAGCCTGATGGACTACTCTAGTTTTCCATAAATTTGGTATATTGATTAAATACGTTTAATATGCATAATTTCTTTTTTGTAAAAAAAATAAAAATAAAAATAATAAGACATAGCCTATACTGCTAGATAAACCAAGACGGAAAGAACAAATTCTACAAGCAAGTAAATCTGAACTTCACCCCTTTCTCGTCCCCTAGGAATGCCACCTGGAAAGTTAAGAAGAGTAACATCTGACTCTCAGGAGTAGGAGCAGATACCATGAGGCAGTTTGTGTGGTTTAGACCTATGGTGGCCCTGCCCAGATCTGCTCAGCCGTGCGTGTCCCCAGCCAAGGCTCTCACCAGGCTCGTGGTCACAGAGCCTCCCTGGCTGCCACCGCCACAAGCTGTACCATCCCTCAACACTGCCAGTCCACCCACAGCAAGGCCAGGCCTCAGCATGGCTAATAGGATGCCTATTAAGGAAAAGTTGCAGTGCCCTGGACTTAGCCCGAACTGTAGAGATGCGATCCTTCCCCAGTGACTGCCTCAAGAGGGTAAATAACACAGCACGCGGTGTGGAGAAGTTAATGGTCTTGAAATGAACTCTGTTCTTCATGAGAGTCAGGAGACTGGAAAGAACAGAGAAAATCGCAGTGGTTCCTTAGGGTTTTCTGAGATTTCCCACATGACCAGGCATTATTTTTTCATGAGAAGCTATGGCCAGCTCGGTAAATTACCATTTTATATTTGCTTTTGCTTTTTCTTGTCCTCATTTTCTTATTTTTCCTTACATTTCCTTCCCTGTTACATTTGCCTATAAAACATCACTGCATGATCTTTGCTTGTGATTCAACCTTGCCTCTGAAATCCAAACCAGTTCCTAGAACAAAGGCCTAGTACCTAGCAGATGTTCAGTTAATTCTACCTTCTTTCTTCCTTTGTAGCTGTGTTTCCTTCTTCTTAAACCATACAGGTTTTTATGAAGCTCAATTGAGATAATGCAAGGAGCTAGGTTTGTAGCACAATAGTAGAGCACTCGCCTAGTATTCATGAGGCATGAAGTTCAATCCCTAGCAGAGAAAAAATTAAGATAATATATGAAGGGGCATTTTGTAAAGTCTCCTTATGAGCTATGTTGTGCCTGTGTAAGAGCATCACTACAAAGTGACACCATTGACTTAACCAATCAAGTGGCTTGGCTTTTGCAAGGTGAACGGGCACACATATTCTTGTTCACTGCAGAGGAATGATTGATTGTAGTGTTTTGTTTTGCTTTGCTTTGTTTTACTTTGTTTTGTTTTGTCTTACCTGCTGAACTACATTGGGAAAGTGAATTTTCTAAAACAAATAAAAAAAAAAAGAAAGTGAATTTTTTTCTCTGAGCCCCAGTTTCCTCAACTCTAAAATGGAGATACCAATATCTAATTCATGACATTGTTATGAGGTGTTAATAGAATCGTGGGTGTGTAAACTCTTCACTCTGTAAACTCTTAAGAGCTATGGAAATTAATGGGATTATTGTTACTAACTGAAAGGGAGCAGCTAATAAACACTCGTGAGATAAATGCCTCTCTGTGAAACATAGAGCACTAATTCAAATAATGGTCAAAGTCTTGATATAAATTAGTCATCCATGCTGACTCTTAATTTCTAAATCTCTATGATAACTTAGAGCAAGAGAATGGAAATTAGAGGTCTTCTTCTTGCTGACTATAATCATTGCTTCTCTGGATATTGCAAATGCAGTCCAAATGTAAGTTAGCAATAACCTATCTTTAGTGCAGAAAATATAATACAGTTATTTATTTAGTCAAAATAAGAGTGAGTTGTTGATTACCTCAGGGATTTATACTTATCATAACTGATATTTGTTGTTTTTATACACTTTGATTCCTTTATAACAGTATATTATTTAATCTGACCAACAATCCTTTGAGGTAGGTATGATTTTCTTCGTTTTCAGTTAAAGAAACCGAGATTTAGAAAAGTTTGTCAACTTGCCTCAAATACCAAAGATAATAGTTTTGTGGAACCAATATTTGAAACTAGATCTATTTCATTCCTTCCTCTACAGTGGACTGCATCTGAAAGTACTGGTCCTTTCTCTTATAACTTGCCTTTTCAAATTGTGCTCTCTACAATCTACTTGAGAGCCAAAACAGATTTCTAGAGTATAGGAAGAAGTACAAAACCAAAATCAAAATGACACATTGATTACCCACTAACCAGTGGTTCTCAAGGGGAGAGAAAAAAAAAATTGTCCTGTAGTGTTCATTCATTCCTACGGTACAAATATTCACACAGTGGTTGATTTAAACCTATTTTTTCCAAAGAACCAACATTATTTGAGGAAACCAAGATATTCAGAAGCCAATCAGTGACATTTTTTTCTGTGCCTAAAGAAGCAATGAGATCAATGGATAATGTCTTCTCTAAACTTCATTTTTCTATAAACTTTTCTTCTTTAAACCTTTGACAGCTGCTGTCACCTGCAAACACAGACAGGGCCCGAATAAATCTACAAACACAAATTAGTGTAGAAGGAAAATGTAGAAAAGGATGATCATGTTGCTCTTAGCTGTCCCTATTTTCATTTCACCCATGGCCGTGAATTTTCTACTGCATGTTGATCATTCTGTACGACCCAGCATCTTGCCTTGGAACCCTAACTGCCGTACGGACACTGGTGGTTTCCTCTGCCCTTCTCCAGCTGCTTCAGGAAGGAACCAGAAATGGTGAGTGCAAACTACACTTGGAATATTCTGTTCCAAGGTGAGCAAATTTGAATCTAAAAAAGAGAAGTTGTGTCACTAAAGTGGCATACCCAGAATAAGGGACCAATGCAAGCTACTTCCAAACCATTTTTGAGCAAATCATCCATACCCAGAGCACCCTGATAGGAAAAGAAAAAATTGGCAAGTTATTATGGGCCAACTCTCATGCTCAGCACTTTTCTCAACTCCTTAATATCCCCAGTACACTGATGAAACAACTGAGAAATAGAGAAATGACTTATTGGTGGTCACACGTGGCTTTCCCCATGCTTTCCGTCTCTTTCCATTGCATCATGCCACCTTTCAGATGAGAGAAAAGTGAGGAGTCAGGAGGTCAAGTCACGAAGACATGATTCAGCACATTGAACAATGCCACCCCACAGAAGGACATTTCTGCATTAAGTGAGAAGCCCTGCCCACACCAATGCTGTGAGTTTTCGGGTTGTAATTCCTCATTATTTCTACAATTTAAAGAAAGGAAACTGGCATTTCTGAAGCTTTCCTGTATGACAGGTATACCAAACTTTCATCATCTGTCATCACTTTGAGTCCTCCCGACACCCAATTCTCACCTTGACAGATGGAGAACATGGAAAACCTCCTTCATCTCTATGTCTACACAGGATGAAGTGAATCCAACCCATGTTTGCAATACTTCTATGACAAGTATCTGAAAAAAAGAATTGGATAACTAAGCATCAGTCCTGGTCACCAGCTTGTATAAATGACTTGCGTCCTGGTTTATGCTCAACACAGGGCCATTCCCTCTTCCAAGAAAACATCAGACAAACCCAGGAGGCAGAAAGAAGAGGGAGGGAGAGAAGCCAAAATGGGAAGACCATTTTTTCCTAGCCTAGGGGGTGGAGAGGTTGAATCTCTGTTTTTGTTCTTAGGATTGGTATTTTGTTTTTGTTTTTTGTCAATTAATGGAGTGCCAGAGATAGAAGTCATCTTCTGCCATATTCAGGTCATGCTCTGGTGAAAATGGGCACAGAGGAATGGAGACTCATGGAATTCCCGAGATGATTCTGCTGAGTCGAAAGAGTTAGCAGACTCTAGGCCTGGATCTTCCTCCTGTCTTAATCATTGACTGTCCCACTGTTAACTGGCCTGCTGCCACCCTGGAGCTGTAGCAAGATAGTCACAGAGAATGAAGGGAAAGTTACTTCTGCCCAAGAAGTAACTCTGTCAAAATGTGCAGCTTCTAGACTTTAGTTAAGGAAAACAGAGAAGGGGAGAAACAGAGGAGAAGGAGGAGAGATGAAAAGATATGCAGAGAGGAATAGAAAGTAAAATGGTAGAAAGACAAGAGAAGAGGAATGAGATGACTATAAGGAAAAAGTGACAGAAGACAACCAAGGAGGCCAACCCAACCCAAGAGGGACTGTGTAGATAACCACAAGGTACGTGTAGACAAAGTAAGCATGGAAATCAAGTGTAATGGTTGATACACTGTGTCACTTGCACAGTCTAGAAGCTTAGCTAAATAACTGAGCAGCTGTACATCCTAGGGTATAAAAGACATGTCCTTACTACTCTAGGGTGTTGTTCATTGGGTCAACTTGAGAAGTTTAACTAAGTGACTCAGCAGGAGGCCAGGGTCCTTACTTTGTAAACATCCTCAGCCTGTGCAAGAGGGCACAGATTGTGGGTGTAAAGGACCCCTCCCCTTCCCCCACCCTGTGG